>JAJJWX010001843.1:0-230529 GCA_023529315.1 Papaver bracteatum
TTGACCTGAAATTGGGGTTGAACTGAAATTAATTCCATGAGATTTTATTGAAGACCAATTCTAAAAGACCTAAGAAGAGGTGTTGAATGACAAAGTTATGGCTGTCTGTTAAGTGCATATTTTGCATATATTTAGTGTCGAATCCATGCTAGTAATTGCTTAGTTTCATGCAAAATTATTGTATATTACGTTTGTTTTTCTTTATTTGTGTTTTGCTAGGTGAATCATCAAAAAGAATTGAATTGGCACTTAATTATGCAATAAAAGAAGTTAGCCACAAGTGGAGAAGGGCCAAAGACCAAGTGGAACTCATTTGAACTTAGGAGTGCATGCTATCATTTCGAAGAGGACGAAAATACGAAGCCAACGGCGAAAGAATGGAGTCGTTCCGACGTCGTATGAAGATTTTATGGGCATTTGAAGCAAGCAAAGTTGCGCGCATAAAATTGCTAAGGGGTGTCCACTTTACTAAGGGGCTCACACATTTACAAAGGTGCTTCCAAAGGAAGTTAGGCCATTTACTGAGGGGAAGCTAAAAATCAAATAATGTTGATTAAGGCACCCGGCCTGTTACAAAGGGGCACCACCTTCTTCTTTCTATCACCGATGGTGATCACGGCAGTTTGCATGCACTGCTGAGATGGAGGAGCTCGAGCTTGTAGCATATCATGGAAGTGATGCTGGAAAGGGAATGAGTTTGAAGCTAGCAGTAAGTTCAGGGAAGAACACGTTGTAATGAGACCTGGGTTGTACTTGGAATCGAGTTTAATGGCAATTGTGCTGTGGTTACGGTGAAGCTATGATAGTTCGAGTTTAAAGGAGATGCAGATGGCAGCAATGGAAAGACATGACGAGAGGAAGGTTGTTGTGGCTGAAACAATGGTTGATGACGAACTGAGTTGGCAGAAGAGAATGGAGTGACCGGTGATGATATTTGCTGGTAAATGGAATCACAAGTCAGTTAGGAGTTGCCCGAGTGATGAGACAACCATAGGAAGATGGCAGTTGAGAGTTTGGCAGTTGAGATATGGAGAGCGAGAAGTTGGAGGAGCTGGTTACGCTATGAATGGCAGTAATAATGACGACAAGCTGAGGATTATTAGCAGAAATGAAGCTCGGAGAAGGAGTAGAGAAACCAGTTGACTAGTTGTTGCCAAGCTGCCAGTTACAGGGAAGAGTCGATGCTGTGCATGGTGAGCTGTATAGTTTGGAAACGGAGAAGAGAGCTCGACTTGCTGTGACGAATCTGAAGTTGAGTTGTGGTTCATGTCCAGCGAGAAGACGAAGAAGAGTACTACCGGTTATGCTGTGATATATTGATGGCAGCAGTATTGAGAAGCTGCTGGTAATGAATGACAGTTGGTGATCGAGGAATACTAGTCATTGACGATTAAGATGAGATGCTGTTCATGTTTGGTGGAGTTTAGCTGAGCGACTGTTAAGGAATATAATGAAACTTGGAGCTGTGAGTTCAGCTCGATATAAACAGAAAAGAATTCCCACGGAGGGCCTGGTATACGTGAGTATTGGCAGGAGTTGAAAACCCAGGTGAAATTATTCTTCACGGCAACCAGACTGTCCGTGGAGTTATTTTCCGGAGTAAAAATCCAGCAGAAATTATCGCTCACGATGGCTTAACTATCCGACAGTCTGATGAAGTAATAAAAATCCAGCAGAAATTATCGCTCACGGTGATGTATCTGTGCGCGAGAATTGAAGATGAAGTTTATACTGTCAGTTCCACGGAACTGACACCCCAAAGAGAGTTAAGATTTGGTTTTGGGCTGGACCTCTTCCGTATATGTGAAGCCCAATTGGTTGTATAGCCATTCTTTCCTCGAGACAGACTTTGGTCGTGACCTTCTTATGGGAATTTGGCCAAGTTTTGGCAACCATTTGACCGGGATTCGAGCACGGGCACAACTAAAATTGGGACACCTATATAAGAGAACTTCTAATATTTTGGGGAAATGAATCTTATAATTTCTAATCAAGTTTTGGAGAGAAGAATACAATGGAGAAAAGCTAGGGTTTTGGAGCACTCTTCATCACCGTAACTATTTCTTTACTATTTTCTTATATGAAACTCATGGGTTTTGTTAGTACCATGACTAGCTAAACTTCTTAGTGATTGGAGATGAATTCTAAGTTCTACACAATGATTTGAGTTATTATATAAATCTATTTTGAAGTTCTTCTCATGATTATTGATTGTTTTTACTAATTAGAATTGTTATGATTAATTGATAGATTATTTAGGTGGCCAACTGAACTAATTTGTTGATTCAATCAAATGCTAGTATTGAGTTAGGAGATAAGTAATAGTCGAATAATTCATATAAAAGTAGAGAACACAAAACCTTGCAGAGGGATTCTGTGTAGCGATTGTGTGTATAAACAACACTAGAAAGTGGACCTTGAGCTAAGAGTCTAACTACTAGGATCAATTTATAATTCACAAAAGATAAAGCATTCGGATAAATTACACCTTGAGTGAGCTACTACTAGGTGGTTTAGACAAATAGAATCTGGTATTGGAGAGATTTCGTACCCGGTGATATAAGGAATTTAGGGGATAGCACTGAGCTAGCTATTATTCCACGGTTGGTAATAATCAGTGATTAATTGTATTAATGGATGAATATAATAACTTGATGACGGTTTAGTAACGAAGAAGGATTCCCTGATCATATTTCTCTCCATTGCTTGCAACTTTATTGTTTTCAATTGCTTTATTTACTTTGTTTACAATCTAAAACAAAACCCCCCATTGTGACACTTTTGACAACTAAATCTCCCTGCTCTTTGTGGGAACGATCCTTACTTCCATTATATTACCAGTTAATTGTGTGGAAATAAGTAATTTAATTTGAGTTCTCCTACGACACGCATCACTGTCATGGTGAGATTTAGGAGGTGTAGGTACCGAATATCGCAAGATATTAGGTTGCGAATATAGCAACAATTATAAGAGGAAAGTGTCACAAAATAACACGATGATAGAAGAAACGCGGGAGAAGAATGGAAAGTATAAAATAATCTTGCGATCATAAGTTACGATGCTTCACAGATTATTACAGTTATAAAGATTTCACTATAAATAGTAGTTCAAATGTTAAATTGAGGGGGTTCTTTTAGTGAGTGTGAAAAAATATTAAAGGAAAGAGAATAGAGAAAGTTGTAACTATTCTAGTTCCATTTAGATATTTCTTGTGATCAATAGAGAGCATTAATAAGAAAATTGTTAATCATCATCATGAACTTCTTAAGTTTACTAATTCTACTGAGGGTGTAGTTGTAGGATATTATGCAACTACAGGAGGTTTCATCACTGGTATTTGGGGGTTTTGAAACCAAATGAAGGAGCAATAATATGTTGAGGTTTTGGACTCAATTTGTGTTGGCTGATTGAATCCACTGTGGTGGTAGTTGGTTGAGATGATAAGGAAAGTGTTGCTGCCATGAACAAGGGGGTTCGATGCGGTGCTCGATCGAGACAGTAATTATGAAGCTAGTAGTGGTCAAATTGGCATTGATTTCCGTCGATTGTTTGCTGCATATAGACAGAGTTTGGTGGGGTTTTGGTTATGTTCGTATGCCAGCTGAAATAGATGCCACTGTTGCTGTCAATTAGGGTTTTGCCGTGGTCTGAGATTGAGTAGAATTGCCGTTATGAGATGCAAATGAAGATGGATTCTATCAACAAGAAGTGGAATTGATTGGCAACAGCTCTCTGTGATGTGGTTGATCTGAGGATGCTTCAGTTGCCTTGGGTTTGGCCTAGATGGAAAGGAAAGTGAAGCTGGTGCTATTGATGTGGGTCCAATGCTTGAGAAAATATCGTAACGAAATCAACCAGGTGAAGGTGGTTCCTAGATGGACAGAGTAGATATGGGGTTGTCGGAATTGGGAAGAGTTTGGACTTAGTAACTGGTGTTGGTGTTCAGTATGGGCCTTGGGAAGTTATCTGCTAGGTCTCAGTTAGGCTCTCTACAGCACCTGTATATAACTCAGTCGAGACAGACACATGAGGACGCCGTTTACAGGGAGAAACTAGGTTTAAGTTTTCTCTCTTTCGCTATGCTTAGCTGGTTATTTCCTTTATCATTTTTTATGGCTTTTGAGAAAACCATGAGTTGCTAAACCATTGCTAGGGTGAAAGGATGAACTTGTAGGCTAGAATATTTGTGTTTATGAACAAGAGTTTCTTTAAAATCTAAATCTTAATTTTATGTTTGAGTATCTCTTATTGGTTGACTGGTCTTATAGATCTTTTCATGTTTTATGCCAAGTATACTACATAGGTAAGCTATAGACAATCCCATTGAGACATGATTTATTATAGATTAATGAAATTTATTTAACTTTGTATGCCAAGTATACATAGTGTCTAGGATTTCTATATTTAGGTCGAGATCACACAATCTTTCTTCGATTATTAACAATAGTTCTTAACGACATATCTTCCATGTATTAGTCGATGTGTGTTGCTGCTTTACATGAGTAATATTGAGACTCTCGTGATAAAACACAAGTAATCATAACTTGCAACGAATTCCCATAGCCTTAACATTTTCTTCCTCTTGCTTGACACTTTAATAGTTTAGTTTTCATCCGATTTATTTGTTTATTTCTTAGTATAAAAGTCAGAAAACTCCCTCTTGAATTGGGTTAAGAAATTGATTGTATTAGCTAGAAGGAATTTATAACACTTTGGGAACGAACCACATTTGATGTTGGCTATAATTTAGACACCGTGCACTTGCGGTAAAACAAAGTCGGTCTACCAACCTATCACTTGTTAGCGCTAAAAAGGAAACAACCACGTCTATTTTTTTTAATTTCATTTGGATAATAATGAAAAAAAGCTATGTCCCTGGCTAGTGACTATCTAACCACCAATGACTTGTCAGAGGTTCGATAAAAAAAAATCGAGGATACTGTGGACATCATCCTTGCTTGATTAAAACTTGTTTTTTATTTTTTCAAAAAAAAAAAACTTATACTAAATATACCTCCCTAAAAATCATGAATTCTTTATAATTTCTATAATTTAAAATCTAATTTATGAATGGTATTTTTTGTTTTTCACTTGATGTATATGTGTTAAAAACTAGTATTAAAGCTTTTACTTATCATTGATTATTCAAAGATATAAAAGTCTGATCACGTTTTCTTACGAAAATCTAGTTTGAGGGATATCCGATGTTCTTAATCACTGAGTTATAAATTACCTTTTTTTCTAGTTTAAAAACATTATTTTTACAGTAAAAAGTTCTTGAGATTTTTATAGGGCTAAAGTTAACTTAATCCAATACCTTGATAAATGAAAAGCATAAGGGAAGTTGGATGCTCTTGTAGTAGGAATGTTCTTGAGAGTTTGTTAGTTTGGGCATGGAGACCCAATTTTATTTACTTCAAGATTCTATATCAAATTATGTATCCCGTGATACATAATTAAATATGTATCTATGTATTAGAATAAAAAGAGAAAATAAGAAATATAGGACGTACTAGCTAGTTCTCTAAAGAAATCTAACAAAATCACGAGGAAACTCAGATTATAACAAGAAAAAGATTTAAAATTATAAGCGTACCTTTTTTCGTAGTTCAAAACCTCCTTCTGAGTCTGTGAACCTCTTCTTATCTTCTTTTACTTGTAGAAAACAAATAATAACAACTCAAATAGTTTGTCTAATAAAACTATCTACCTACCAAGATTAGGAAAACTACCAAGTCGGTTATTGATTTTTAAGCCAATTTCGATTTATTACCCAAGACTATTTTATAAATAGGACGAGAGAGCTTGGTTAAAAATTATAATTCTGTAAAAGCTTGCGAGGTGTGAGAGACACACACAGGGAGAGGAATGATGGGAAACTAAGAGTAAATGTGCTGTCAAAAGATTTCACACTCTTGTATCAAATCTTTGAACTACCAGTAAAGAAATCCAACCAACATCAAGGATTTTGGTACTGGGGAAGAGTATATGAATAATAATACTGAGGCAAAGTTAAAACACTCCCCAATTTTACCACATATATATGAAATTATACAAAGTCTTAATAAAACATGATCATGAAACTCGAAAAAGGTATCAATGATATCTTAAAATATTTATAGCGTGTATTAATAATACCTTAATTAGGAAAACCTTTCTCATGTGTCAGTAAACATATGTTAATGTGCAAATATAATATTTCTGCCAAATAAAAAAGATGCAAAACGTCTAATGTGAAAACCTTATCTTTTTCTTCACAATAGATTCATGAATATTATATTTGGATTGTTAACACTAAAAAGGAAACAACCACGTCTATTTTTTTTTAAATTTCATTTGGATAATAATGATGAAAAGTTATGTCACCGGCTAGTGACTATCTAATCACCAATGACTTTTCAAAAAACTATTGTTAGGAGAGGTTCGATAAAAAACAGAGAGTTTAGAAGAAGAATAAAAAAATTAATCACAAAGAGAAGCAAAGAAATTCCACCAAAAAAACAAGATAATCACGGTGAGCAGGGTGCTTATAGTTTTCCTAAGTATTGTTTGTACTTATAGTTTTTTACTACAGACAAGTTTGCCTAAGTATTGACAGGAATTAAATTCCAGTCATACCAAGGATGATAATTCCACCCCAGGGTCTTAAAATTTCATTCCACTACATGGATGAGAAAATGCAGTCAAAACATGTTTCAGACAAAAACCACCAGAGTACTAACAGTGTGGATCACGAATATTCCGATTACAGGTATAATCTATAAAGAGAACCAAAGGAGAACCACCTCAGATAATAATATTCACAGAAGAGAAGTTTCTAAACCAACAACAAGACTTGAAGATAATCCTCGTAATATGAGGGTGGTGAAACCCGCAAGTCCATAGCTTTCATGGCCCTGATTTCAGCCACTAATGCTGCAGCTAGAGACCCCTCCTCTAACGGATCAGAATCAATTATTTTCCACTGAAGAGACACGCTTCGGTGTAATGTGACGCATGATGTGGAGGCCCTAATATCGTCGGCGAATCCAAATGACTCCACTACGGGAAGATACGCTCGGATGTCGTGAAAACAGGTACCAACTACACTTTATGAAGAAAAGCGATGTTAAAAAATCCCAATCCCAGAGATGTTGAAAAATCAAGTTCAGTTTTAGGACCAGGTATTCCAAAGAAATAATTTGTAACCAAACCAAAGCAAGAAGAAACACCTGAGAAAAATCCCCAAACCAAAGCAAAAAGAAAAACCCGAGGAATACCCCCAATGTTGATGTTGATGTTATTCGAGAATCCTCCTCCGGTTGTTGATTAGTGACATGAAGAATTCACCTCCTATGGTAAGGTAGTAATCTTTAATTAATTTGGTAATGTGTGTCTATGTATTTTTTTTTTTTATCTTTTTTTGTTTCTTGTTTTCCAATTTCTTTTGTTGTTTGTTGATGCATTATAGCATCTTTATGTACTGGTACTGCTTCTATCGATTAATAGAGATTATTTTTTCTATAGTTTGTTTTCTGTCATGCGCAAATATATTTTTCTTAGCAATAAATAAAGGTGGTACATGTCTTTTCTGTCTAGTTTGTTGTTTCAATTTACGAGTTATTTTGGTGAAATGTCTTCTATTAGCAAAGCAACATCAATAATACATGTACACAAGAGACAAATGTTTAATTTATAAAACATTTTAATGTTTTTATGAGGTATTTACTTTACAATAATACATACACCTTTAAAAACATATAAAATTCAAAGACTATAGTAAAAATATCCTACGACCTTTGGCCTCCTATTAGTTGACGAACCGCCCACTTGATGTGTTCTTGAATAGTTTTTCTAGATTTTTATTAGTTGTTTTGCTCCTCATATTTTTGGATTTTAAAATTATAATACTCCTTTGTTTTTTCGTTGTAGATAAGAAAAATAAGAAGTTAACACCGAATTGAAACATAGTCAATGAATAACGAATTCAAACAAACAAACTTAGTGACATGAATTACCATTCCTTATGCTTTGATACCCAACGCGCATCTTCTCGACAGCAGCTTCAGGCCTTGCTTCTGAAAAATCTTTATTGGTTTATCCAACAATATCTTCATGTATTTGTCATCACTTCCGGTACCAAATATAGATGTATCCAAATCTTATTTCTGATGGAATACTTGTGCCAAGATTACTTGTAAACCCTCTTTTCTTACGTAAAGTATTTTATTTGTTTCTTCTTTCTCCCCTTATTATATGCGTTGGCATGGCTTTGGCTATAGTATTTATATAGAGAAACTAAAGATTACTTTTCGCAAGTCCCTATTTTAGAAACATGATTCAGAATAAGAAGCAGACATATTCTGAAAAAATCTGCATTGTAATCTATAACAAAGCTCGCGGCCCAAGCTCCCTCTCATGGCCTAAAGTATTTCCCTACACCAAATTCTACCCTACGAAATATAGCTAGTGGCCTGAGTTATCACTGTCACTCAAAATAACCTAAATTTATGACATGTTACCCTTATTAACATCTCTTGTTTATGGTTTCTTTATGTTAAACTACTGGATTGTTCACGAAAACGAAATTAAAACAGTCAAACATATCCAGTTCACATACATACAGATTGATACAGTATATATTTTTATCTTTTGAAGTTGGAACTGATTTGTACTATTGTTTGTTTATTTGAATTCAGTATTAACTGACTATGTAGTACTGTTAGCTTCTTATTTTCTTGTGTATAAACGAAAAAAATGAAGAAGCATTATAATTGTGGAAGCTGTTTTCATAAAAGCAAAATAACTTATAAAAATCGGGGAAAACATAATGGACGTTTAGTCAAATAAAGTGTAGTAGAAAACCAAAGATTGAAGATTTTTATTGAAGACTTTAGTTTTATCAGTAAAAAAAATTAAATGTGAATGACTCAAAACTGTGTCAAGATGTTTTAAGAGGAATCTCTTCTTTGTATACTAGATGACCGCTGCCACAATGGGATGGCCGACCAAAAGAATTGGCGCGAAACTAAATTTTGGAAAAAAAGTCACATGTCACATTGACACAAAGTTACCATATATAAAGTCCTCCCTCGCTTCACTCGGTCGGCATAATTATATTGTTGTTTTGTTAATTAAACAAGTTGTTGAATGATGGGAAACTAAGAGTAAATGTGTTGTCAAAAGATTTCACACTCTTGTATCAAATCTTTGAACTACCAGTAATGAAATCCAACCAACATCAAGGATTTCGAAGATAGTTATGGCTGCGGAAACCAATTTAGGAACTTCTATAAAGTTGTATTTATATTTTAAATCTAGGGCTCGAAACTTGTAAAGACCGTCTACTTTTTAATGATTAATCCAATTGTCAAAAAAGAGTTGAAAAGATTGTACCAAACCAAATAGTCACAAACTAACTCTATATTAAATTTCTAAGCCTTATAAAAGGAATAGTTGTCCCCCCGCCTCTTCATTCACTCCTCCCAGATCTATTCGAAACCCTAAAACTCAAATCATCTGTAAAATCCATCATATTCGATTCTTCAAAAGGATCAACTATAACTCCTAGAGTTACAGGCCGGCAAAAGCTTGTCACACTTTGAGGATGGTCAGATCAGCTTTATCCAGACTGCATCTCAGATCTAATTGATTAAAAAAAATTTGGAATTGTCTCAATTTCAGTTCTAGTGTTTGTTAGATTGGCAGGTTTCGGCAAATCAGAGGTGGTAGAAGCAATTGATTGCCCAGCTGCTATTAGCGATCCTCTCTCTGTCTCAGAAGGGTAACAAGCTTTTACCAAACATCACAATCCGAACTACCTCATTTTTAGGGACAATCGGTATGATTTCTTCAGGGGCATGGATCTCGGGTTTTCTCTGTTCCTCCCCTCCACCCGATCCTTCGGCCTTAGCATCCGAGCCAAAGAGTTTATCATTTTCATCATCATAATCAGACATTACCACCACCATATTGGTGTTCGAAAGGGAAATCCCTTTGCCAGAATAGGGTGCTTTTGGCGGCATAGGCAGAACCACATTCTTCCATGGGGAAGCTTTACCACCCTTAGAACCTTTGCCACTACCCTCAGCCTTATCACCTACAAAGGTAGACGAGACATCATAATTCTTCTTCTTGACTAACGTTTTTAGTATAAATCGTGATAAGGGAAGACGATCATCTAAATCCTCACCAACTTTCCTGAGAGAGCCTTCAACATCATCTTTCCCAGTCTTTAATTTCTGCAAACTCAACATCGTCAGATCCATTGAAGGTAAAAAAAATAGGGGCATGTACATGTACTGATAATAGAGTAATATATTTGTTACCTTTACTAGATCTTCCTCAGTCCTAGTGCTAGAACCTTTTTTATGAGTATTTTTAGTCCCAGGATGATTACTCTGAGACTTGGGATGTAAAGAAGTGGAACAATTAAAAAAATTGGGACACCCTACATTGCGAAGTAATAAAATGGGCCCAAACCGAGAAAAGTATCAAAAAGTTTACTTGATCAGCATTAAATACCCAGAATTGATAGAGCTCAATAAGAAAATCAGGAGGAGGGAGCTTGCCACTCAAGATAGGGCCACGAATAGCCACAGGAACCCGATCCCAGACAGAATCACTAGTATGAAGAGCATGTTTGTTGGTATTAGTACTACCTTCGGTATCTTCATCCAGCATCAACTTCTCAAATCCACAAGTGGGAACCTTATTGCGATGAGGACTAGCAGCAAAGCCATCCAGATCACCAAGCGAGGCAGTTCCATTCCGATAATTCCTTAGGAAGCTGGCCAAAGTATACTTGATCGCGTGAGAAGGATTATACGTCGACCAAGGGGTCTTGGAGCACTAACCCTTTCCTCGTCTTTGCCATTCGGCCATAAGACGAAAGGTATTTTCGTTCCATTGATCCAAGGCCCAAGCGAGGTGAAGCTGAGACAGAACCTCATAGGCAAAATGTCGGTTCGAGTCATATAATGGAAGACGCAACCGAGTTCGAGCTGGCCCTTAGTAATAATTTCCGGCTCAAAATAATAGGCAAACCCTTCGACCGTCTCCTTCTTTAGTTGACCCTTTTGACCTGACAACAGTTCATGATCATAATCATGAAGATCATACTCATCCTTCAACTGGTTTAGAAACTGAGCATCAGTAAGGTTGGAATATTTGTAGGTTCTCTTCTCAGTCATACATGCAAAAAGGGAAGAATCATCAGAAAAGATCGAATCAAGGGCACGATAATCTTGAAGGGAAGGACTATCAAGGGAAAATAATGAATCTACGGGAACATTATCCTCAACAGAAAACGTATAACTTACACACCTTTTTTCAATCATGGATGGAGATTGAGATATCGTTGAATGCAGATAAAGAATGAGAGATGATAACGTGGAGAGATGAAGAAAATGATGAAACATGGGATCAACAGCAGCAGCAAAGAAAAATAATTAGAGTAATGGCAAAGATTATGAAGATTGAGAGTATGACAAGGAAAAGGTACTGTAGAGAGTGTTGGCTCTGGAATGAATAAAGAGAGATGAACTGAAAAATATGGAATACCAAGGGTTTATCAATCGCGTTTAAAGCTCAGAAAGTTATGACCAGCGGGAGTGGTAGTAGGTCATAAAGGTGAAGTAATGAGAGACAGCAAGGAGGAATGTGCGGTATGGCTAGAACTGTGGAAGGCAAAGAATTTTATTCCCCTCGTGTTGAGCACACGGGCGGAAGAAGGGGCATAAATATAGTAGCAAATAACTGACAAAACGTACGTGGCATGATCTCGGACGACGACCCACCATAAACAAATATAAATAAAACACCGAATCATCCTCTATAACACGGGTTCAAAAAAAGAGGTATCTACCAAACACATGTGGGACGAGCACGTGTAAAGTAAAGAATCAGATATAATTGAGAGAGGTGTATCGGGAATGCCAAGGAATTAATCACACTGACAGGGTAGGTGAGAAGAGTAGAGGAATCTAGTCAAAGTGTGGGCCAAGAACCAAGAATAGTTGATTCGGGTCTGGAGGAATGACGACATCGGGCCAAAGAATAGTAGGCCCTCAATATCGGGAAGTATATCTATCGGGGTAATGTGAGACCAGGTGATAAGTATCGATAAACCATCGACATTGATCTTAAACCACCAATATAACGGAGGTTTCCATGTTACCTCAGTGATCTTCGGAACTCTAACCATTCTTCCTTCGATCTTAAAAAATACCTAAATACCAAGGTCAGACATTGCATCGTAATGTGTCCCGTGCCTAACCTCCCAAACTCACTGATGAGTAATTTTATTTTAGTCATTTCTTGCTAGATAGGGGTAATTTTGTATCGAAACGAACTTTATTCCTTATCGACCAGATCAACCAAATGCAATTAATGGCTTCCATCCATAAAAGATTCTTGATCTGTGAGCCACCATTGTATACAAGAATGATACTTAGCCAGTTCCACAGCACTGTTAAATAACAACATTTGATTTATTGAATCAAATTTTTATACTTCAGCGAGACTTACAAAATCGGCCTCTCCTTGTTAAATCGGTTGTATACAGATCCATTCTAAGTATCAATGGTTCTGGCTGCAAATTAAGAAACTCCTGCCAGAACACATGAATGTTACTTCAGTGACAAAAATTGGAAGGCTTATGGGGGGAGTAATAGGTATTGAACCAGAAGATGCAATCCCAGTAGATAAAGATGGTGTAAAAGTCTGTGTTGTAATAGATATTAACAATCATATGAGAATATGGTCTATGGCAAAAACAAATGCAGGTCTCACAAGATGGATCAAACTCTTCTACGAGAAACATCTGCATAATATTTATCCCAAATGTTACATCATCAAGCACACTAGAGGGGCTTGTGAAGCATCAACAGATTACCTCAAAAAAGCTCATGCAAAACCTTATTTCTTTGGGAAAAACATTGCCACCAATACAAAAAATATTGAGCAAGGAAAAGCTTTGGATTCCATCCCAACTTTACAGAAGAAGAAAGAAATAAAAAATACTTCTTTTGTTCCACCTAAGGATGGTTATTTCATTGGTTCAATGACTAACAATCAAGCTCAAAATGATGATGGGAATGAAACTGCTAGATTGGGTAAGAGACTTAGATTAACTGAAGCTAGTAACTCTCAAGATGGTAAGCAATTGGCTACACAAACTACAGATGGACTCACAACTGAGGAGAAGCAATCAAATAACACCACAGGGGAGCTTAAGGTAACAAACAAAACTTTTTCTTCCTTTAATTTTAAGTTTGCTAAAATTTATTTTGTCAATATTCTTTCTGCTGCCATTTCTTTTTATACTTGTTTTCCTCGTCATAGTTTCCAAAACATGAAAATCATATCATGGAATGTGTGTGGGTTTGGAAACAAAGATACCTGAAACCATCTTCATATGCTTATAAAATCCCAAAATCCAGATATCATCTTCCTTTCTGAAACCAAAAACCAAGAAAAGAGAATGAATTACCTCTTGGCTAGATTTAAATATCCAAATACTATCATTCTAAATTCTATAGGCCTCTCTGGTGGTTTAGTTCTTCTTTGGAAAGATAACATTTATCTGCAAATCATTGATAGACAGTTAAACATGATCAATTGCCTTGTTAAGTTAGAAAGCCAAAATGTGAGTACTTTACTTACCTGCCTTTATGGAGCCATTAATGATGCTGATAAACAAAGTCAATGGGATCACTTAAGAGATATTAGATTGACCTATAGAAATACTTGGATTGTAATAGGGGATTTAAATTTCATAATTCATAAAGATGAAAAAATAAGTTGGTAGCATCCCTAGGCAATCTGAGATTGATGAAAACAACCTTATCTTGAGCAGGAATAACCTTCACAGTCTTCAATTTATAGGTAATCCCTTTACCTGGACAAATAGGAAAAATGGAAATGAATTAATTCTAGAAATGCTAGACAGAACTTGTGTTACTATGGACTGGAGTGACCTATACCCTCAGGCATCTCTTTATCATCTTATTGTTGTAGGTAGTGACCATTGTCCAATTATGTTAACCACTAGAAAAAATGTGAACAACACCAAAAAGCCTTTTAGAGTCAACAAAGCTTGGTTTAGAGATTCCAGATGTCCTAAGCTGATTAAATCAAAATGGAATTGTAACAAGAATGGTTTTGTTGCTTTTCATCTTGTGCATTGCCTTAGTAATACTAAGTTTGGCCTTAGAGATTGGAATGATAACCATTTTGGAAACATAAATACTCAAATTATGAATATCGAATCTCAATTGGCAGCCTTAATTGTTTCTGGTAGAAATATTAATACTAGTAGAATCTCTGAGTTAACTCAGAAACTAAAATACAGGTACGATATAGAGTCTGATTTTTGGAGACAGAAAAACAAAGATGAGGCTATCCTTCAGGATGATAGAAATACTGCCTACTTTCACCAAAGAGCCAATTATAGGAGACAAATAACTCAAATAGAATCCCTCCAAAACAAAATAGGAATTTGGTTGGATAATAGAGATGATATTGGTGATGAACTGTTAAACCATTTTAGCAGCATGAGTAAAACTTCTTTTCCTCATAATCCTGATGTCTTCCTTAATAATGTTTCTGGTAGTATCACTGATGCTGATAATGTTATGTTAACTGCCATTCTTACTGATGATGAAATTAAGAAGATTGTTTTTGATATGAAACCATGGACAACACCAGGACCAGATGGTTTCCCTCCTGGATTCTATCAACTAATGTGGGAAACAGTAGGTCCTGATGTTGTTAAAATGGTAAAAGCCTTCTTTCATAACCATCACTTGTTAAAACAATTGAACCATAATTTTACCACCTTGATAACAAAAAATAAATGTCCCAAAAGTGCAGTTGATTTCAGGCCAATTAGCTTGTGCATGTCTCTTATAAAATAATCTCTAAACTCATGGCTTTTAGACTCAAAACTGTTTTACATAAAATTATTTCTCCTGCTCAAACAGCTTTTTTGTCTGGTAGACTTATTCATGATAATATCATAATTGCTCATGAACTCATACATAACATGAAAAAGACTAAAGCTAAAGATGGGGGTGTGGAAATAAAATTAGATATGGCCAAGGATTTTGACAGGGTTGAGTGGAGATTTCTTATTGCTAGTTTCAAAAAACTAGGATTCTCTGATGAATGGTGCACAATGATAGAACAATGTATCTCTACAGTTTCAACTTCAATCCTTCTCAATGGATCTCCAGGTAATGTATACTCACCACAAAGAGGTCTTAGACAGGGAGACCCCTTATCTCCTTACTTGTTTATCATATGCATGTAATCTTTATCTAGAAGTCTTCACCATGCTGAACAAAGTAACTTAATTCATGGGTTTAAAGCCACTAAGAGTTGTCCTGCTATTTCTCAATTATTCTTTACTGATGATTGCCTTATTTTTATCAAAGCTAGAACTAAGGATGTTAGAAATTTAGCTACAATTATAGAACAGTTTAGCAAATTCTCTGGCCAAGATGTTAATTTTGAAAAGTCAGCTCTTGCTTTCAGTAATAAAGTGCCATCTAATATTAAGAATGAAATTTCAAACATCCTTAGAATAAGAATAATGTCCTTACAGGAGAAATACTTAGGAGTACCTTTGTTGTTGCTGAAAAGGAAGTATGATACTTTTGCTCACCTTATAGATAACCATAAAGGTAAACTTGACATTTGTCAAACTATTTTTATATTACCACCTGGTAGAACTGTCATGAATCAGTCTGTGTTAGGTATTCTTGATAGTCACCATTTAGCTGTCTTCCCTATGCCTAAGGAACTCACTGAAAAAATGGATAGCATCCAAATGAAATTTTGGTGGGGAAAAAAGGTAGGGGAGAAAGGTTACTATCCTAAAAGCTGGTATGACATGTCTCTCCCAAAAGAGATATGTGGTCTTAATATTAGGAAAATTAGTATCATCAATCTAGCTATGCTTACCAAATTAGCTTGGAGACTGATAAATTCTCCAGATGCACAATGGGATGTTATCCTAAGAGAGGAGTATTTTGTTAATCTCAACTTGTTAAGTGACTGCATAGGAAACCAAGGTTCTTGGATCTGGAATGGTATTTGCACTGGTTTGAGCATTGTGAAAAAACATTATGTCTGGGAAATTGGTCATGGGAATGATGTTCATATATGGAAAAACAATTGGATTCCAAATATGCAAAAACCTCCTCCGTCAAATTTTATCTCTATAGGTATGACTCTTGTTAGCTAATCGATTAATGATGATACAAAGGAATGGAATGTTGACACTTTAAATGTTTTATTTGATGAGAATATTGTCAAAGACATTACTAATATTATAATTCATATGTTTGGTCAGGACAAGGTTAGATGGGAACCTTCCAATAATGGAAATTTCACTATCAAATCTGCCTAAAGAGCTATTCTGGATGATCAGCTAAGAGTCAAACCTACTAAGAACAATTTAGCAATCAACTGGAAAGCTTTCTGGAAACATAAGTTACCTCCTAGAGTTCATACTTTAATCTGGAAATTTTTGCACCAATGTCTTCCAACTAAACCCAGGTTATCTAGATTTACTAGGTATCAGGATAATCAATGTCCCTTCTGTACAAATGCTCCAGAAACTCCTCAACACCTATTTTATGATTGCTCTGTAGTATACTCTATTTGGAACAATGTGCATGCTAATTTTACTTCTATTCTGCAGAATCAGAGTATATGCCTATGTGTTTCTAGTTTCTTTCAGATAGCAAGTAATCCTGTGCAAAGAGATTTTTCTCTTTATGATCTGGTTTGTTTTACTTTGTGGATGATTTGGAAAGCTAGGTGTGCAAAAGTTTTTGAGAATACAAATGTTAACACCATAGAGCTATCTAATAATGTTAGGATACAAGTTGAAGACTGGAAAAGGGTTAACCTTTTAAGACTGCCAGATAATGGGTTATCTAGACAGATTGATTAGTATTAGAAACCTCCAGCTTGTGGAGTAATTAAAATTAATTTTGATGCTTCTTATATTGATAGATATACCCTTGCAGGATGGGGACTAACAACTAGAGATTTTGCAGGTAATAGCAATGGACTGCGGGGAAGGGCTTGTGGTGTAATAGACCCTGAACAGGCAGAGGCTTATGCAGTACTGGAAACTGTGAAGTGGGAAAAGCAAGAGGGATGGGAAAGGATTGAACTTGAAGGTGACTGTCAGAATGTAATAACATCAATAAATGGGAAGCTTGATGCTATAAAATGGACTGCTCAAAATGTAGTGATTGATGCAATTTTCTTCTTAGAACATTTGAATTATGGAAATGCAGTAAAGTTCATAGAGATGCAAACCATTTGGATGACACCTTAGCCAAATTTGCAAGAACTAGCTCTTTATGTTTTAATTGGCTTAATAACTGTCCAGAATGGGTAAATGCCCTTATTCAAAAGGATAAGAACGATATGTAATTCTTCCATATCAATTTATCTATCTTTCCTATTAAAAAAAAAACTACAATTAACTACAAAATCGGTCTCACCGGGTTAACTCGGTTAGGGAAAATCTAAGGTTAACAAAATATGTCTCTCTGAGTTAAATTAGTTGTACAGATCCAAGTACTCTCTCTTTCTATGGGCAATTCCTATGGTAATCAACGACAACAACAAAACAAAAACAAGAAGAAGAAAAATGAGCCACGTGGATGAACAAACACGTTTTTAAATAATGGAAAACCAGAAAAAAATAAAATGATTTGAGTTTTCTAGGGTTCCACTATTATTATTTTTTAATTTAAAATATCTTGTAGGATAAAATTAAAATATTATATTTAGGCGACATAAATTAGGATAAAGTGATTATAAAATAGAATAAAGTGACGGGTGTGGAAGAGCCGCGGGCGTTTGGAGAAGATCTTCTCGCGGATTCATTTGGTCCGCGTAGCTAATTTGCTTCCGCAATCAACAAACCGACCTTGTGGGTTTCCTATCGAGGACTGTTTAGATAATAGGGACAAAACACTTGCACGGCTAGCGTTTGTAGTCCAACTGTTAGGATAATTGCCTTCCAAGCAATAGACCCGGGTTCGACTCCCGGCGGACGCAATTTTATTTTTAACGACTTTTTGTCCGTACTATCAGGGAAGTTGAAGTTTTAAGGAAACTCAGATTATACCTTTTTTCGCCAGTTTCTATTTATTAGCAAAGACTATTATATAAGTAAGATGAGAGAGCTAGGTTAAAAATTATATATAATTTTGTCAAAGCTAGGCGTGAGAGACAGGGATAAAGAAGAGAATAGATCGAAGTTGTTTGGTTAACAATGAATTCCGCTGTTGGTGGTGGTTTAGAATCTAGGTATGAATTCGAAAAAGAATTAGCTAAGTGTGGTATAGGCACGGGTGCTGTTTATCTGTGCAAGGATAAAGTTACCCATGAATACGTAGCATGCAAGTCCATTGATAGAACGAGTTCAAAATATGACGCTGATTCCGTCAAGCATGAGATTATGATTATGATTGAGTTAACACATCCCAATGTTGTGGGTTTGAAAGATGTTTATGTCGATGACGAGCATGTTAATTTAATAATGGAGTATTGTCCTGGTTCAGATCTTTTTAACCGATTAATGGAGATTTCGAGGTTCACGGAGAGAGACGCTAAAATTCTTTTCAAGCAGCTGATGGAAGTAGTCGAGTCATGTCATGATAGAGGTATTGTGCATCGAGATATAAAACCGGAAAATATTTTCTTGGCCTCAGAAGAAGAAGATCAATGTCCAGATATTAGGTTAGGGGACTTTGGTTTTGCCACATATATTAAACCTGGAGAAAAGTTGCATAAATGTTGTGGGAGTATATATTACGTAGCTCCTGAGATGCTGCATCAGAATCCTGTTTACGATCAGGGAGTGGACGTGTGGAGTGCCGGTGTTGTTCTTTTTCTTCTTCTTAGTGGGGATCCGCCGTTTAATGGAGAGACCGATTCAGAAATAAAAAGTAATATCAAGGATGGTGCTTTCTGTTTCGATCTTTTTGAATGGGCCGATATATCCGAGTTAGCTAAAGATCTGGTCAGTGGAATGCTCTGTAAAGATCCCGCAAAGCGACTCAGTGCAACTGAGGTATTGAATCATCCTTGGATGAAATAGCCAGCGCACAAACAACGGACAAAGCTGGTATCCCCAACAATGTAATGCAATTAAGAAAAGTCTAATAATTTTTATTTCATGTTCTCATCAATTTTTTTAGTGGGAATATGGGTTTCTAAAAGTTATGGTATTAGAACCCTATGTACTGTATGATCAGAAATAATCAGTTTTTTGCAAGGCTATATAGTTTGTTTACTGTGATGTTTCGTCAAAATAATTAATCTCCATTAAGGGTTAAAACTTGAAAGAGGAATTTTGTTTCTTTTGAGTTTGAAATCTGAAGATTTAGTAGTAAGCCACAAGATTCTACTCCAACATTGCAGCTATAAGAGCGTCCACAATGGTAGAGTATCCTAAAACCAAAAACAATACCAAAAACTTTTTTTTTTTTTTTTTTGGTTTTAGTGGTGTTTCAAAACAATGTGTATAGACTAAAATTTTAGTCAAGCGAACATGCAAGTTACGCCCCATGGGGCGGACATAGAAGATGATCCCCATGGGCATGGGGCGGACAAGAAATCATGCTCCTCATGTGGGGCGGACAAGAAATCATGCTCGGCGGAGATTCAAAGTGTGCCCCATGGGGCGGAGATTCAAAGTGCGCCTCATGGGGCGGACCTTCAAGCGACATTTATTTTACGCCTGATTGTGGCGCGGAATCGGAAATTTACGCCCCATTTCAAACGTAGATGGTATTTTACGCCTGTCATCAGACGCACTTTTAACAACCGCCCCACTATAATCAGTTTTACTCCAGAGACTCGACCAAATATACTCTCGATTACGCTCTCTCTCCAACTAAAACCAAATAATATGATTTTACTCCTCCCCACTGTGATTGGTTTTCGAGAGTATATAGGGTTTACTCCACTTTTTACTCTATGATTGTGGACGCTCTAAGAAGAGAACAAAGGCAACATGGACAAAAAATGAGTCTGGATTTCATAGCATTGTCTGCTCTCTCTGCTACTTGGTGTTTTTGATTTCTTATTCTCTATCCCACAAGTAATTAAGCATGGAATCAGGTAGTTCTCTTGTTTGCCTGTTTTAGCAAAATTTGCTTGGTTAAACCAAGAACCATGCATTATGTGTTAGTCATGAACAGCTGATCGCGTGTGCTTCTTTTTTTTACGATCCGGACAAAGAATACGCCATTGAGATGAAAGCCTGAGAGCTCATTTTATTTGAAGAATCTTTACTTTCATAAGAAATACACAAGCAGTTTCATGAGGAAGATTGTTTTTTCGCGTCAATTATATTTGTAATGACGCGAAATATTTCTGTATTATAGCTAGAATAATAGGCCACATTAAGGAGGTTCCTCGCAATCTCTCTTGCTACATGGTCGTAATGCATGCATAATCGGAACATCAATTATAGCTATCGAAAAAGTGATTAAGTTGTGGGGTTCTTGGTAATCACCTTATCAGTGATCAGTTCAAAATTTTATCATGCGAAAACGAAATGAATCAATAATGTTAAGATTTGATTTCTTAAAAGTAGAATAACCTTGATAAGAAGTGAGAGCAATGGTGATACCTCCTCAATGTAAAGAGAGAAAACAAAGGAAAAATATGTTTACTCTAAGATGGATGACATATATGCACACACATAGTAAACATATATGCACACACATAGTAAACATGATAGAGTTAGTTATATCATCCAAGAACCACACTAACCAAACAACTTGTACTAGTATATATAGCCTTCCCCAACTGATCAAGAATATCTCATAAATACCCAGAATGAAAAATTGTTTTATAGCTTCAGGTTAAATCCCACTAACACAAGTGCATTCCACCAAAGATTGTGCATATAAGCAATTGTAATTGGAAAAGAATTTCATCAATTGCTGACATAAAAGTTATGGAATTAGTGTTGTGATAATAGGTTAAGATATCGCTCCAAGGCACGAATGAATCGCTATCTTTTAAGAATGTTTTCCCCCTCTACAGATCACAAAGGGTTAGATTGAAAACCTTCTTTCAGGATACAATGGAGAATTGTCTGTAGCGAATTGTGATTATCCGGACAGACCAGAAGAAACTCTTTGTGACTAACGATGCTTATTTCTAATGGAAAACTAAGAGATTTTTTTTTTGATGATCATTGTTGTTGGAAGTGCAGCCTTATTTATAGGCACTAAGGCGTCAGTTGGAAACATCTCTTCAAACCCAACAGTCACCTCTCAGGTCAGTTCATATATGCATGTTCATATATGGCAGTTGGATTTTGAATCCACACAACAAAGAGACACTTTCCTTACATGACACAAAGCCCTTTGGCTTAAGCCTTTCCTTACAGCAACGACAATAACTCACAGTAAATGTTGACAACTATATATTTTGTGAAATACTCTAACATTCCCCACCATTTTCAAAAATTTATGAGCTAGAAAACAATAGAAACAAAAAACTAAAACGGGCTGCATCACCGAAATAACTTCCTACGTACCCTTTCGGGATCAAGACATCGTAGTTCATGCAATCGATTAAAATAGTATGATCGATATAAAGACTAAGCATCGTCGTAGGAATTAGCACATAGATGAAAGTAGCTTCTAGCTTTGAACTTTCACTTAGTGAGAGTCACTCAAAGTTCAATCAAGGTGCTATGGTGAACTAGTCTGGAACCAAGGACCTTGTACTGATTTAACCGGAGTCACTACACATGTTAATTCCCAATAGAAGAGTATAATTCTTTGTTCCTATGCATTAAAGGCCTTGCGTAATATCCCGATTTCATGATTACTTTAGAGACGGTCTAATCTCATAGAAAGCGGCCTCACTTTCTTACTCATATAGGTGAGTTTCACAATAAGTGATTCTGCGAGTCACTTCTTCATACACAAACTCATTAAAGATTAATGTTAATCCAGCCTAAACCTTGCAGAATTTATACACTAAAGGTTTCGAAATGGGATCTATGAAATACTTTAGTGTATCTCCAATGTCATACATTAACTTGTTAATACCCTTTGAACTTTGTATATACTTCAAAACTTAAGTAGGGTTCCTGTTGTAGTATGAATCTACATAGACCTTAATCCCATTCCTTGAGATGTTGTCGCAATCATCTCTCTTGGCAATCCTTTCGTCAAAGGGTCTGCTAAGTTTCTCTTTGATTCTACATAATCAACTGTGATTACTCTTCTCTTGAGTAATCCTCTAAGAAATTGATGTCTTAGACTAAGATGTCGTTGCTTACCGTTGTAAGTCTTTTGTGTAACTTTATACAGGGTTGATTGACTGTCACAGTGTACCATAATGGATGGCATAGGCTTCATCCAGATTGGGATATCTATTAATAAATCTATCAACCATTCAGCCTATTTACATGCATCTGCAAGTGCAATAAACTCTGCTAACATTGTTGAGCCCGAGATACATGTTTGTTTCTTGGAACTCCATGATACTGCAGCACCACCCATCGTGAATATCCATCCTGAATTGGATTTTGAGTTAGACTCAATATTATTCCAACTTGCATCACTGTAACCTTCAAGTACAGTGGGTTCACCTTGGAATTGTAAACCATAGTTAATGGTCCACTTCAAATATCTGAGAACTCTTGATACAACATTCCAATGTTCTCTTCCTAGATTGCTTGTGAATCGACATAACACTCCCACAGCGTATGCAACATCGGGTCTTGTGCAATGCATAACATACATAAGACTCCCAATCACACTAGCATAATTTAACTGGTCACAACACCTACCAGTATTTTTCATCAATTTGACATTAGGATCTACAGGAGTTCTTGCTTCTTTACAATCTAAGTGATTGTACCTTTTAAGGATATTTTAAATGTAGTGAGACTGTGTCAATGTAATTGATCCTTCGTTTCTAACTATTTTAATCCCTAAGATCATATTAGCTTCCCTCAAATCCTTCATATCAAAATTGGATTCTAGAAACCTCTTTGTTTCTATCACACATTCTATATTTGGTCCAAAGATTAACATATCATCTACATACAAACAAATGAGAATACACATTACGTTCTTGTATGTAGAGTAGATACATTTATCTGCTTCATTCACTTTGAACCCATTAGATATCATCACTTTGTTAAACTTTTCATGCCATTGCATAGGCGCTTGTTTTAGTCCATAAAGAGATTTGACAAGTTTACAGACTTTCTTCTCTTGTCCAGGCATAATAAATCCCTCAGGTTGTTCCATGTACACTTCCTCTTCCAAATCACCATTTAGAAATTCCGTTTTTACGTCCATTTGATGAACAACTAAATTGTGAATCGAAGCAAGAGATAACAACACATGTATTGACGATATTCTTGCTACATGAGCGTATGTATCAAAATAGTCTATACCATGATGTTGGGTATAGACTTTAGCAACCAACCTTGCTTCGTATTTTCTAATAGAACTATCAGCATTATATTTTCTTTTGAAAATCCATTTGCTACCTATTGGTTTACAACCCGGAGGTAAATCTACCAATATCCATGTCCCATTAGACATTATAGAGTTCTTTTCATCGTTAATTGCTTCTTTCCAAAAGATAGCATCACGAGAAGTTATTGCGTCTCTATAAGTTAAAGGATCCGAGTCATCACTAACATTCACCTTAGTTTGGTGTGTAATATTATGAATATTACCTTCCAAAAAACATGTTTTCACGAAGTCAGGACCATAAGATTTTGAAATCCTTTGTCTCTTACCTCTTCGTGGATCTATAGTAACTTTCGGTTCTCCTGTACCACTTGCACCATCCGTGATACTTGGTTCTATTACCTCCTCACGAGTCCTTTTAGAACTACCAGAGACAATATCGTTAGAAGATGAATTCTTCATATGCTCAAAAAATTCTGCGTCAATGGATTCAATAATATCATATGAATCTAATTTCAAGAACCTATAGGCGGTACTATTCTTTGCATAACCAATAAATACACACTTATGGGTCTTATTTCCTAACTTGTTCATTTCTGGATTTGGTTTTCTAACATAAGTAAGACATCCCCACACCTTCAAACTTTTAAGAATAGGTGCTCGATTGAACCATAGTTCATATGGAGTCTTGTCAATCCTTTTAATAGGAATTTTATTAAGGATATAACATGCACTAAGAAGTGCCTCACCCCACCAACAATCGGGCAGTTCAGAACTTAGCAACATACAATTAACCATATTCACTAAAGTTCTTTTTTTTCTTTCCGCAACACCATTTGATTCTGGTGAATAAGGTGGTGTATATTCATGGATTATTCCATTTGATTCACAGAATTTCTCCAATTTTTATCTTTATATTCACCCCCTCTATCCGAACGAAGAACTTTAATTTTACGGTTTAACTGATTTTCAACTTCTGCCTTGAATATTCGAAACTTGCTTGTTGCTTCATATTTACTTTTCATTAAGTATACATAAGCGTATTTCGAATAATCATCGATGAATGTTACAAAGTATTTGTTTCCTCCACGCGAAACTTTACTATGCAAATCATCTACGTCTGTATGAACAAGACCAAGAAGTTCTCCTGATGATTTAGTTATTGACTTATGTGACTTACAAGTAATCTTTCCTTGCACACATATTTCACATTTATCAATATTTTCAATATTGCACTTAGGGATGAGTCCTAGTTTATGCATATTTCTAACAGCATTGTAATTAACATGTCCTAATCTACCATGCCATAAAGGAATAGACTCAACAATATAAGAAAAATCAGATTTTATTAAATTCATACGGAACATGCCGTTGCAGTAGTATCCCTTGCCAATAAATACATTATTCTTGGACATTATAAGATTGTCCGACTCAATAACTAACTTAACCCCTCCCTTATTAAGACGACCTCCAGAAATTAGGTTTTTCACCATATCTGGAACATGAAAAACATTGGAAAAAGTGAGAATTTTTCCAGAAGTAAACTTCAAATCAACATTTTCGATTCCAGCGACATTGGCACGAACATCGTTGCCTATTCTAACTTCTCTTGGTATTGTATACTATTTGTAAGTCTGAAATTGAGACTTATAATTGCATATATGAATGGTAGCACCAGAGTCATACCACCATCCATCCTCAATTCTAACTGAATTGGCTTCCACCACAACAACAATCAGTTTGGGTTTATTTTCATATTCGTTTACTGTATTGATTTGATTCTTCTTGTCTTTCTCGTCCTTAATACGAGCCATGCACTCTCGTGCATAATGACCAGGGTTCTTACAGTAATAGCAATCACCTTTGGGTTTATTAGATTTTCCAGTATTGTTCCCATGGGGATTTGACTTTCTTTTCTTTCCATTCTTGTGATTCTAGGAGGATTCCCCTTAAACCACATTTGCTTTCTCTGTATCATGGTCATTCTTTCTCAATACGTAGATGACGTATAAGGGATTCCAGGATATGGGTTTTCTCCTCATGCTTCAATTTCTTCTTGTAGCTATTCCAACTGTTAGGTAATTTTGCAATTACAACACCATATTGGAATGCTTCAGGAAGATCAATTTTAGCATCCTTGAGTTTACTGACAAAGAGACCTAACTCATGTGCTTGGGTAACAACAGAATCTGAATCATTCATCTTATAATCAATGTAATTGCTAATTAAAAACTTTGGGTTACTTGCCTATTCAATGCGGTATTTCTTGTCCAGTGCATCCCACAATGACTTTGCTCCTCCTTCAATGGTTCGATGTGCACTTTATACGCTATCAGCAAGTCGATTCAAGATATGCCCTCTGCATAAGAAGTCATCGGTTTTTCGCTTTTGCCTTTGTTCTTTCAATTCCTTTTTCTTTGCCTCATCATCACCTTCTTTGTCTTCAGGGATTGGTTCAAGATCGTCGCTGATGATGTAACTCAGATTGACAGTAGTGAGAAAGAACAAAATTGTTTCCTGCCAACGGGTAAAGTTATTTCCATCAAATCTTTCAAGACGAGTAAGATCCTGGTTCATTACTTGAAGAGATTGCACTGTCCTAGTGAGCGATAAATCTTGTATGGTAGACATTCTTAAATCTGTTATGATAATAGGTTAAGATATCGCTCCAAGTCACGAATGAATCACTATATTTTAAGAATGTTTTCCTCCTCTACAGATCACAAAGGGTTAGATTGAAAACCTTCTTTCAGGATACAATGGAGAATTGTCTGTAGCGAATTGTGATTATCCGGACAGACCAGAAGAAACTCTTTGTGACTGAAGATGTTGGACTTTCATCATGCCTTTCAAACAAATCAAGCATGAACAATAAGATCTAGGATTATTCAAATTTACCACATCAATATTCATTAAATACAATTTGCGGAACATACCTGATAGAGTTGTGCTTCACTTTTAATTTCCAATCACCAAAACCAGGAAGTTAACTCGATGAGGATAGTATTAGTTAGGAGAAAACTTTATTCCTCTCACCACTACCCTTATAATTTCTAGCTCTTAGTGATGGTTGTTCTAGCAACTCTCTAACATGTCAAGGAATAGGTTTTACACCTATCTAATGGCTATTTATAGCAGCAACTATCCTTTACCATCAAAGGAACTCAAAACTAATCTACTGCATGATAACCGACCAACTAGAAGAAGTCTCTAGTATATTAATATGGCTCTCCGGTTAAAACCCGTATGAATATGGGTATGTGGGCCACAAATCCAACATTCTCCCACTTGGCCCATATGACCCGTACAAAACTGATATATCCACCTAGGGTTTGATATGAAACAGTTATGTGCGCAGCCTACAATGAGAGTTTAATCCATTGTAATAAGTCATAAGATCATTGTTTCGTAATACGTTAATGCGAGTCATGGCGGTCATACATCAATTAAAAATATACTCCCTTCCATGTACTACAACATTAATACATTACAAAACAATGAAAACATAATTTCTTTCTGTTCATAAGGCTAGACACCATAAGAGCCTTAAAACCATCAGTTTTAATAACCAAAGATTCATGTAATATTCATTTCATCAACAATTGTGTGCACATATGGAATAACAGGAAATTCATAAACAACACATTACATGAGATCTCAAAAAAATTTATGGAAAGTAATACTTCATCCATACTTCAACTATTATAAGGGTCCAATGCATTACGATGCAATCTTAAGGCACTAAGTGTAAACCCTCTTACGTATCAATGGATATGCATTCACAAGTTTTTACACGTGCATTATCCATATTAACTGTTTGTTTCTGATCCTCTTTCTGTACAGTGGGAAACTCTAACTTCATATGATTATTTGCATAGAAGGTTTCACCATGTATCTTTTAAGAGAAAGAGATTGTTGTGCACAATAAATACTCAACCACTTGGCTATAATGTCGACATAATCCAAGTCTTGAGATAGAATTACACAACATCAGATTATGGTGTTATCATATACCTCATATCAATTCAGACTTCAAAGTAAATGATGCAGTTATAGTTTCTTTATGCTTCATTTAGTTACAACTCTACATTAGCATAGAGTCATATCCTGATAGGACTCTATGAATCATAAACTTAAAAATGAATCTGAACAGTTCACCTTCAACTAATCAATTATATGAAGGCACATACATTTACTTTAATGTTCTATAATAAGTTACATTCTTGGGTTACTTTGGCAACAACTAAGAATTCCTATTATAGAACTCCAGAAATTTGATGTGAAACACATAATACATGAAAATCCTCAATTGCGGATGCATAAAGTATTCCTTGCATTTTCTTGAGATTTATAGACTACCTTTATATAAGACTGATTTGTTATTCTTATGTGTAATTTCAATACTAGCAGAGAAACTGCCCGTGCCATATAAGATGGAACCTTGTCTTACTAAAATGTTATTTCCTCTACATAAATGCAAAATTTATCTCATTCATCAAGAAGTTCTTTAAAGAGGATTTTCTTGGTTTGAACAAAAAACCAAGATTTCCAACTGAACTGGTAACTGACGAGTCATCAACATACAAGTCAGCATATATATGTACTTACTCCCACTGTTCTTCAGATTTATGGCTTAATCGAGAAAGAATTTCTCAAATATGAAGATTACTTCTAAGATGGGTCTTTAGAAGTCCATATACTGATTCCTCAGGATGACATGCTAAAAGTCCAGTTTTCCATTTAGAGAAACCTTTCGGTTCCTTTATCCTCTAAGTTTCTATTGGACATAATTTTTCTAATGTTTGTTTGATGAAGCCCCAAGCAGTTATGAGACATCAAATTTAATAATACAAGACCTGATACTCTTTTGATCCAACAATTCAGTTCCTGAAGATAACACACATTATAAGAGGAAACATCAAATTTCTTTACTTTCCGAAATCTGAGTAGTTTCACTAATTGTGCCTCTTCATATATTGGATCATATCAAATCATCATGGGTATAATTCAATAAGTGAAACAACATTTCATAGTTTACAACTCCCACTAGATTAACCATTATCAAGTGCCTAATTTCAAATAGCTTTGTACTATAACCAGGACAATCAAATACACATACCCCTTGTATTAGTAATTAGTAGTCTTTACTAATACAATTATTTCATGTAGGTGGAAAACTCCGGCTTTCGTTGCTCAACGTAATCATCCTAAACTAGGTTTCCATATACTCAAAAACTGATAAGGTTCTTGAGATAAAGTTACCGGAAACTAAGTTTATGATGTCCGCAATAACTTTATAAGTTTTCACCCATAATATAACAGGCAGGTATTAACTATGTCCAACATATAGCACAATTATTCTTAATAGAAACAATTATGTACCTTGAGCATTGTGCATTTCATACAATACAAAAATTCTGGGAATTCGTCTATAGGACAAAAATGTTATCTTTAACTCGTCATATTTAGAATATATTCATCATTTCATCCAAACTCAATACTTTCACCTTTCCATCTGATAAGAATTCAAGCCCTAGTAACAAACACTACTATCCATGTTTATTATGTGTAGCTAATTATCAAACAAATGTAACCAAAATGTGAAAGCCATTGATAAAATATGATGATATTCACTTTACCGAAATTTCCTAACAATTATCATGAAAATCTCAAGAAATTATGGAATTGCAATATTTGTAAATGTATTTCCTTATTGCTTAAATACTGATTTCTCTCGAACCAAAATGTTATATGGTCTGAAACAGAGATTTGCATCAACCGAAAATAACAAGGAAACATCACTCTGCCACTACAACCATAATGTGACTATGTTACCACAATATCGTTTAATATGCTTATGCATCATCCCACTCTTATCATATTTCATGATAGGAAGTGACCTTTAGTGCTAACTAAAGCTAATCAGTTGCATAAAATTCATAAATCACCAAGAATAGAGAGATAACGATAGCATGATGCAATGAAAAATTAACATCCAAAGAATTGAATGAATAAGCATATAACATAAATTTTCAAAACAATTCATACCGCCGAAACTTCTCCTTTGGGATGAAATTCCAACTTATAAAACATTCATTTCTAATAGTCACCCTATCAGCTTTAGTTGTCAATGTACCATACATCCTCAAAACTAAAAGGTCTTAACATGTCTGGTTGTTAAGGCCATGAGGACAACATATACTAATTACTTCACATAGTGATGTCTTTGGACAAATCACTAATACTATAATTAATTAGAATACGCAATTGACAACGTCGTGAACCACATCTCTTATTGAGTTCATCATTCTTCAAGGTTTATTTTACCAAAACCAACTTACTGGTTGAACTCGATGCGGTTCAGATGACATCAACATGCAACCAATATGCCAACCTTAATTACGGAACAATTGAATGCAACCAATACGGTGGAAAAATATATGTCATCTTGTCGTTCACTCTCCAAACCATAAGCTTGATACCTTTGGGTATCCAAGTCATGCTTAAGAGGGAATAATTTACCTAATTACGTCAATAGATGACGTCTTTAGACAAATCATCAATATCGTAATTAGGACATACAAGCGACTTTGTCACCGTAATTCTTAAGAGAGTTTACCTCTTTACATTGGCTACTTTGGCAGCACAATCTTAATAGTATAACTCTACATCATTTGGTCACATTGGAAATACGCACCGTATATGGATAAACTAGAACATCAAAATTCTTCCTTTGGGAGAAATTAATACACACGTAAAGCTTATCCAAATATATGACCCTAATTAACAATTTGCTATATCCAGTATCCTTAAATAATCATACGGCATGATACCTTTGGGTACCAGGACAACCTTCATATAAGGATACATGAGCTAATTATTTTGGTAAATAATAATAATAATAATAATTAATTTTATTTTAATTACTGAATTAGCTTGAAAAGAAAACAACTATCTTATTATAAACGAGTCTAACACATACGAATGGTTACTTTGGTAATCCAATCCAATGGTTAAACTCCATAAATAAACATTACAAGGTCATATATATAAACATACAGGCATATTAGATAATATGCTAATCAAGGCACAGAAGATAATGTCATGGAGTAATAAATCAAATTTTCATGAAAATACCATTTAAGCATACTATTTATTATACATTATTATTACTCTCCAACTGGCTAGGTTCCTTTAATTTAGCTTCATGAACCATCATTCATTAAACCATTAATAACCAGTTAGTTTGGTCGGACATATCCTAGACAACTAAGTCACGATAATAAATTGACTTAAAGTCACATTTTCATACTTAGTTGGCTAGCATATAATTATCCAAAGGTATTAGCACTACATTTGGTCAGACTTTCAAAACCACTAATGAGTCCAATGAACGGAGTAACCGACCCAGCCAACAATCAGAATCCATTGCACCAAGTCAACAAGGACCCACAGGCACTAAATGTCTCACTTCTGATTAGGACTTTAGAAACATATCATGATAGGTTCGGCCAACTTACAGTAGAGGGACCCACCCATAATAATTAATCATCAATTAACATGGCCATCTCAGATATGTACTACCGTGATCCACGTATAAAACAAAACAAGCCTAGTAGATTTTGATTTTGTTCTTTAGTAGGAACCATTTACATTAAGAACAGGTCATAATGTTCAAATTTTAATCTTTTGGGAGTTTGTCTTTATACGGCATTCATGGCCCATTATACTCCTGAGAACCAACTTGAAAAATGATCGGTCAAAATATAGTCAACCAGGTCACCGTAATGTGTTAAGTTGGTATACATCACACTATCTCATTTATTTTAAGACTAAGTTACAAGAAACTGGTCGGGAGTCTAGCAACAAGCTGAGCTCTCATTTATGGTTTTATATCAAGTCGGCTAATAAATAAATAAATATCCAATTTATTATTAGTACCTTCAGTTAGACTCTGAAAGCCACAAACGAGTCCAACAAATTGATTACCAAACTAGCCGACAATCAAAATCAAACACATCTAACTGACCGGGACCCACTATACATTCCACTTGTGTCCTTTAACGTACACGTCATCATACCTTTATTTAATACTCTAACATGTAATCAAAATTACCCGACAAGAAAATCACATTCATATTTAGTCGGTCAAAGACTAAAGCTTAGGATAACGTGTCATGCACTTTGGCTTATCAAAAAAATGAGAAGCGTATGAGCCCTCATTACCAATAAGTCACAAGGTATTTTGTCCTCTTTCATCAAGTGTGCGATGAAAAAAGATCATTTTCAATCTGTCCTTTAGCACAGGTGTGCCATACTAAAATAACAGTTTGCACTAGTATGTAAGAATTCGCCAAGTGTGCGGTGAATTCATAAGATAAGTCCGAATATTATATCAATAATATGTGTTTTATGTTCACACTTTCCTTGGTCTCATAAATAAAATAGGACCAAGTGTTAATACATTATCAACTTGTGCTCCAGTTTTGATCAAAACAACATAATATCGATCAATATGAAATAATCTGCAATAATCACCGTTATGGAGGTCAATTACGCAACCATTTATTTCAACTTTAATGGTGGCACGAATGATTTCATTCAATCCCTACTATGCCTTCGGTACTTACCATCTTCACGACATAATATGTATGAGGATTTAAAATGTCCGGTCAAAACTAACCAACAAGGTCACCATACTGTTGATTCAGACCATCAGTGCCACTAAATTTCTTTCATGATTACAAATTTAAATGATTCTTACACTCTTAAACATCAGCAAGGTTATTTAACAACCTGAACACCATTCAAGAATTTTATTGGACAATCAGTAAGGTTATGATGATGCATATTTTCTCAATAAACAATTATTTAACCAGTTTGAAGATTAAACTTCAATCAGAATCAATCACCTAATCTCGTCAATTCACATGAGCAAACATGAATAATCTAGTTGGATCTGATACCAACTGTTGGACTTTCATCATGCCTTTGAAACAAATCAAGCATGAACAACAAGATCTAGGATTATTCAAATTTACTACATCAATATTCATTAAATACAAGTTGCGGAACATACCTGATAGATTTGTGCTTCACTTGTAATTTCCAATCACCAAAACCAGGAAGTTAACTCGATGAGGATAGTATTAGTTAGGAGAAAACTTTATTCTTCTCACCACTACCCTTATAGTTGCTAGCTCTTAGTGATGGTTGTTCTAGCAACTCTCTGTTAGAAAAAAATAAACTATGTTTTCTTAAAATCAAAAATGCTTGAACCATGTTTTGATCCCTAGACCTATTGCTCTCTAGATTTTTTTTCATGTGAATGAATAAAACATTAGTCCCACATAGACTAAAACACTTAGAGTTTTAGACTTAAATACCATGGGTTTAGCCTTAAGGGCATGGCCCTTTGGGTCTTTAGACCTTTGTGTATGGGGAAATCCCTAGACTAAGGCAAGGTTGCCTAAACCTTATTTCATTTCTTATTGCCTTTCCTGTTCGCGCAGTGCTTCGCACAGAATCACGCACGCTCGCTCGGCTCGGCTCGGGCGAGGGCGTGGGCGTGGGCGTGGGCGTGGGCGTGGGAGTGGTAGTGGGAGTGGGAGTGGGTGTGGGTGTGGGTGTGGGTGTGGGTGTGGGTGTATCCGACCCTTTATTTTTATTGAATTTTTCCACACGTTTCTCCCACACATGTGAAGAATTTTATTCTTTATCTTCTCGGTTTTGGATATCCGACAGCCACTAGAAGCATCTTTAGTCACACACGGTTAATTCTCACGCGTGAATTCTCTTAACTGTTTTCATCGTAAAGAATCTTTAATCTCACGCGTGTGGACACCTGTGCACAGAGATTTCTCGTCGAGAAGAATCTTGCCCGACAGATGCGTTTTTTACTGTTATTTTAACGGATGCTTTTTGCTTTTACTCGTCCGACAAATTGAACGCGTGATTTACGGATCTGTGTCTCAAACGTTCGAATTCTTACCTATAAATACGAGTTAAGGCTTTCAGTTTAAAAATATACCATTCAGAACTCTTATCTTCTGAATTTCTCCTTCTTCTCTAATTATTTTTTAAACTTAAGTTCTTATTCATATTTGTCTTAAAACTCGAAAACGTTCAGTTCTTTTTAAAACAAGTTGTAGTTTACAGAAACATAATTTTGTATAACTACTTCTTGATTTACAGAATTTTAGTTCACAGAAATATAGTTTACAGAAACATAAAATTGTTTTTACATTACTCAGAAACAATTTGTATTTTCAATTTGTGTTTTTGTTTTTACTTTTGCTGCCAAGTTCTAAGGGTTCTCTATGTGTATGCTACATATAGAGGAGAACTAACAGTAGTTGTATCCTGGAGGTAGTTTGCTAATTGCTATAGCATCTCAGAGGAGTAGCAGGCAATATTACCTTTAGCTCAGCGTATCTCATACGTGCCTCTACTAAGTTTATTGAGTTATTTGTTACTACTATCAGTGTAATCTAAGTATTATTTCCCATTTGCATTCGATTATTGTAATTAATTCCAACAATCTAAAGGTAATACTTGCCTTATTGTAATATTGTAAGTTTGTGATATTGTAATTGCTGTAAGAACATGGGAAAAAATACCGTAGAAAGACCACCAAAGTTCAGTGGTAAGGACTTTAAGAGATGGAAGTCTAAAATGTTATTCTTCCTAAACGATCAAAGGTTAGATGGACTTGCTTTAAATAGACCCTCCAGAAGACTTCATCACCGTGGTAATGAAGATAAACTGGAAAGGTGGAATAGGAAGAATTACTCGTGCAAGAATCATATTCTTAACTGTCTTGATGACTCTTTGTACGACTTCTATAATGCAAAAGAAAATTTTAATGCTTTTGATTTATGGGAAGCTCTAGAAGAAAAATATCATGCTGAAGCTGCTGGAAGTAAGAAGTTCTTGATGGCTAAGTTCTTAAAATACAACATGACTGACGAAAAGCCTGTGGTAGAACATTTCGTCGAACTTCAACTCCTCATCAGCGAGATTCTTGCTGAAGGCATGACTTTTGATGAAGCTCTACAAGTATCGGCTGTGATTGAAAAGCTTCCACCATCATGGAGCGAATACAAGAGGAGGCTGCGACACAAGACTCGTGAAATCACCATGGTGGAGCTTGGCAAAAAGATCCAGGTTGAGGAGCTTATGTGCAGCAAGGACAAGAGCATGATGCTGAGCAAAAACATGTCCAACAAAGCCCATGTTTTGGACGATAAAGCTGCTTCAAAGAAAACTCCTGGAGAATCCAGCAAAATGGGTAATAGACGTAACAGACGTCGAAAACCCAGAGGTAACAATTTTAAGCCTAGAGGTGGTGTCACTAAGCACACCATCAAAGGCGACTGTTTTAATTGTGGTAAACCTGGACATATGGCTAAAGACTGTAAGGCCCCTAAAAGGATCAAATATGATCCAAAACAGAAAAATAAGGCAAACATAGTAGAGGACTCTGGATATTTCACTGGCATGGTGTCTGAATTCGACCTTGTCTCTAGTATGACTAATGTGAGAGACTGGTGGCTTGATTCTGGAGCCACCAAGCATGTCTGTAAATTCAGAAATGCTTTCTCCTCCTATGCCATAGTAGGAGATGATGAGAAACTGTTCATGGGAAACTCTTCCACCGCGAAAGTGGTGGGGAAAGGCAAGGTCGAACTGAAGCTAACTTCAGGAAAAACTCTCGCATTGAATGACGTATTCTACGTCCCATACATATGCAAAAATCTTATCTCAGAAACCATCCTGCTAGGAAAAGGTTTTAAAATTGTTGTTGAGTCCAATACTGTTGTGATTTCTAAGCATGGTGAATTCGTAGGAAAAGGTTATGTTACCGATAACATGATTAAGATTAGTGTATCTGATTTGAAATTGAATGTTAATGCATCTTCTTCTGTTTATGTTTGTGACTCCTCACATGTTTGGCATGATAGACTTGGGCATGTTAATTTCAAATCGCTAGAAAGACTTGCTAATTTAGGTTGCATACCAAAAATAAACTTTGATAAAAAACAAAGATGTGAAATCTGTGTTGAATCTAAATATGCAAGAAAACCATTTAATAAAAGTGTTGAACGTAGAACAGTTCCTTTGGAATTAATACACTCGGATTTAGGAGACTTGAAATCAACACCAACAAGAGGTGGTAGAAAATGGTATATCACTTTCATAGATGATTACTCACGATACTGTCAGGTTCATCTTCTTAGAAGTAAAGATGAGGCCTTAGAGGCTTTCAAGTTTTATAAACTTGAAGTAGAAAACCAAAAAGGAGTTAAGATTAAAACTCTTAGGTCTGACCGTGGCGGTGAGTATGTGATACCCATAGGTGAGTTTTGTAAACATAATGGAATCATTCATGAAAAAACTGCACCATATTCACCAGAATCGAATGGTGTAGCTGAAAGAAAAAATAGAACACTCATAGATATGGTAAATGCTATGTTGACAAGTTCAGGGTTATCTTCGAACTTGTGGGGGGAAGCTATCTTCTCTGCTTGCTATATTTTGAACCGAGTTCCATTTAAAAAATCTGATAAAACTCCTTATGAATTGTGGAATGGTAAACAACCTTCTTATGCATACTTTAAAGTGTGGGGGTGTTTGGCCAAGGTGGCCATTCCTCTTCCCAAGAAAACTAAAATAGGACCTAAAACAGTCGATTGTGTTTTCTTAGGGTATCCTGAGCATACAATTGCATACAGGTTCATGGTCATCAGTTCTGACCATAATAACATTGGTCAGAACACCATATTGGAATCTAGAGATGCTGTGTTTTATGAACACATATTTCCTTTAAGGTCTGGACCTCGAAAAATGGTCCATGATGACCTCTCGGATGTTCCATCGACTAGTCAAACCCCAACTTTAGAGTATGAGACTGAACCAAGAAGAAGTAAGAGGGTTAGAACTGAAAAAAGTTTTGGCCCAGATTTTTTGACTCTTACGGTAGAGTCTGAACCCCAAACCTACAAGGAAGCTATGACTTCTCCAGAAGCTCTCTTTTCGGGAAGAAGCTTCATTAAATGAATGGGAGTCCATTCAAAGAAACGAAACTTGGGAGCTTGTAGACTTGCCTCCTGGAAGTAAATCCATAGGTTGCAAATGGGTGTTCAAAAGGAAACTTAGAACAGATGGAACTATAGATAAATATAAAGCTAGGTTGGTAGCTAAAGGCTATAGACAACATGAAGGATTAGATTTCTTCGATACTTATTCACTAGTATCTAGAATCACCTCGATTAGGATGTTGATTGCTATAGCTTCAATTTATGATTTGCATATACATCAGATGGATGTTAAAACTGCATTTTTATATGGTGATTTGAATGAAGAAATTTATATGGACCAACCTGAAGGCTTTATTGTAAAAGGTTGTGAAAACAAAGTTTGCAAGTTGAACAAATCTCTGTACGGTTTAAAACAAGCACCTAAACAGTGGCATGAAAAATTTGATCATGTTATGATAACTAATGGCTTCAAGGTTAATGAATCTGATAAATGTGTTTACATTAAATCTGTTAATGATTCACATGTTATTGTATGCCTATATGTTGATGATATGCTCATATTAGGAAGTAACCTTGATATTATTAATACCATTAAAAGCATGCTTAGAGATAATTTTGACATGAAAGACTTAGGCCCTACTGATGTAATCTTAGGGATGAAAATCAGAAAGATGTCTGATGGATATAGTCTTAGTCAATCTCATTATGCTGAAACCGTACTAAAGAGATTTAATTATGAAAATGCTAAACCTGCATCTATTCCTTTTGATCCCACTTGTAAATTGAAAAAGAACAAGGGTAAGGGTATTGATCAACTTGAGTATTCTCGCATTATTGGTAGTCTTATGTATTTGATGAACTGTACAAGACCGATATTGCTTACTCGTGAGTAGATTAAGCAGGTATACTTGCAACCCAGGGCAGGATCACTGGAATGCTCTCTCAGAGTTTTACGTTACCTGAGAGGGACCTCAAACTATTGCTTAAGTTTTGGGAAGTATCCTGCTGTACTGGAAGGGTATTGTGATGCCAAATGGATATCAGACTCAGAAGAGTGCAAGTCTAATAGTGGGTACATCTTCTTACTTGGAGGTGCGTGTGTCTCATGGAAGTCTACCAAACAGACATGTATATCTAAATCCACTATGGAGTCTGAATTTATAGCCTTGGAAAAAGCTGGAGAGGAAGCTGAATGGATGCGATGTTTCTTGGGAGGAATTCCACTCTGGCCCAAGCCTGTGTCTTCAATCGCCATCCACTATGACAGTAAAGCTGCTCTTGGTTGCGCAAAGAACAATGTATACAACGGAAAGTCTATACATATACGTAGAAGACACAAGACGGTGAAAAAACTACTCTCTATTGGTATTATTTCGATAGACTTTGTAAAATCCAAAGATAATCTTGCAGATCCTTTGACGAAAGGTTTACCGAGAGAGGAAGTTAAATCCACATCGAGGGGGATGGGACTTAAGCTCATAGAATAAATCACCATGAAGGATACTCAACCTTGTGATTGGATTTCCAAGATCAAGGTTCAATGAGACAACTAATTTATGGTGATATTGGTAAAGCACTATCTTTGTCCCTCCCTATGGTGTAATCATGTGATAGTGCAGCCTGCAGATTTACATGATGATATTTTAAGATCTTAATGGGTTCCATGGCTTTGATTAAAGCGGGGTGTGGCAGGACACTCTTTATGGACCCACCTTTGTGGATGTTGGAAGTGTGGCCGCTTCCTATGAGAATTTGAGCTGATTCTCTAGAGACATTCATTAAGTCCGGGATTTTAGCCCACGGCCAAAATGGGCACAACCGCAAGAGCTTGGCAGCTGTTTTCTTCGGTTGAGGCATCAAGTGTGGCTGTTATTTCTGAATTGCATTCATTGTTGGCGGTTCAAGACATTGCGTTCACCGTATCAACAAGCAGTTCAGGTAACCTCTCACTAAGTTAAGGTTCAATCTTTGGGACACCTTAGCCTAAATTGTTGCCTTATGTTTTCTCGTGTTTTATCGACATGTTTTATTATTCATGTGGGGGATTGTTAGAAAAAAATAAACTATGTTTTCTTAAAATCAAAAATGCTTGAACCATGTTTTGATCCCTAGACCTATTGCTCCCTAGATGTTTTTTCATGTGAATGAATAAAACATTAGTCCCACATAGACTAAAACACTTAGAGTTTTAGACTTAAATACCATGGGTTTAGCCTTAAGGGCATGGCCCTTTGGGTCTTTAGACCTTTGTGTATGGGGAAAGCCCTAGACTAAGGCAAGGTTGCCTAAACCTTATTGCATTTCTTATTGCCTTTCCCGTTCGCGCAGTGCTTCGCACAGAACCACGCACGCTCGCTCGGCTCGGGCGAGGGCGAGGGCGTGGGAGTGGGAGTGGGTGTGGGTGTGGGTGTGGGTGTGGGTGTATCCGACCCTTTCTTTTTATTGAATTTTTCCACATGTTTCTCCCACACATGTGAAGAATTTTATTCTTTATCTTCTCGGTTTTGGATATCCGACAGCCACTAGAAGCATCTTTAGTCACACACGGTTAATTCTCACGCGTGAATTCTCTTAACTGTTTTCATCGTAAAGAATCTTTAATCTCACGCGTGTGGACACCTGTGCACAGAGATTTCTCGTCGAGAAGAATCTTGCCCGACAGATGCGTTTTTTACTGTTATTTTAACGGATGCTTTTTGCTTTTACTCGTCCGACAAATTGAACGCGTGATTTACGGATCTGTGTCTCAAACGTTCGAATTCTTACCTATAAATACGAGTTAAGGCTTTCAGTTTAAAAATATACCATTCAGAACTCTTATCTTCTGAATTTCTCCTTCTTCTCTAATTATTTTCAGAAACTTAAGTTCTTATTCATATTTGTCTTAAAACTCAGAAAACGTTCAGTTCTTTTCTGAAACAAGTTGTAGTTTACAGAAACATAATTTTGTATAACTACTTCTTGATTTAAGTAATTTTAGTTCACGAAATATAGTTTACAGAAACATAAAATTGTTTTTACATTACTCAGAAACAATTTGTATTTTCAATTTGTGTTTTTGTTTTTACTTTTGCTGCCAAGTTCTAAGGGTTCTCTATGTGTATGCTACATATAGAGGAGAACTAACAATAGTTGTATCCTGGAGGTAGTTTGCTAATTGCTATAGCATCTCAGAGGAGTAGCAGGCAATATTACCTTTAGCTCAGCGTATCTCATACGTGCCTCTACTAAGTTTATTGAGTTATTTGTTACTACTATCAGTGTAATCTAAGTATTATTTCCCATTTGCATTCGATTATTGTAATTAATTCCAACACTCTCTAACATGGCAAGGAATAGGTTTTACACCTCTCTAATGGCTATTTATAGCAGCAACTATCCTTTACCATCAAAGGAACTCAAAACTAGTCTACTGCCTGATAACCGACCACCTAGAAGAAGTCTCTAGTATATTCGGTTCAAACCCGTATGAATATGGGTATGTGGGCCACAAATCCAACAGACGATGCTTATTTCTAATGGAAAACTAAGAGATTTTTTTTTTGATGATCTTTGTTGTTGGAAGTGCAGCCTATTTATAGGCACTAAGGCGTCAGTTGGAAACATCTCTTCAAACCCAACAGTCACCTCTACTAGGGTTTTTGATATTGGAGTTGGATTGATTTCTTTTCTTCCGGTCGATATGGGGGGAGGCTACGAGGGGGAAATTGAGATGGCGGTGAAATTACCTGATTCTAATCAAGTAATCGAAGGAGGGTTATGTGTTCCTGCAGGTAAGGATAGGGTAGTTTTTAAAGTTCCAGACAAGAAGAAATCTACTCTAGGATTAGATGTGCTTCCCAATTCAAAACGTAGAAATAATGATTCTAGGTCAGAGAGCAGAAGTATTCGGCAAAGATATGATGCCGGTGGAGAAACCCCAAATTATCGAAACAGTGGTCAGAGTTACCGGAGAAGAAGATCTGATTGGGATGATGGAAGATGGGAATGGGAAGACACCCCAATCAGGGATGGACGATGTTCTACACCTGGACGGAGGAGCCGCCGGAATTCACCACTTCCAATGTTAGGCGGTTTATCATCACCTGATGGGAGATTGGTGTCGCCATGGCTGGGCAGCGATACACCTTCTGCTGCTGCTTCTGCATGGGACTTTGTCTCCCCATCTCCGGCCCCAATACGTGCTGTCGGAAATTGTAAGGGTAATGGTGCAGGTGAATGTTCTTCTTCCAGTATGTCAGAAAGTCATGAGATGACTGGAAAATTGCAATTACAGATGGAGTACGAGGCTGATCGAGCGTGGTACGATAGAGATGACGAGGGTAACACTACATTTGATGGTGATGGCTCATTGGCTTTTTTGGGTGATGAGGCTTCTTTCACGAAGAAGAAGGCAGAAGTGGCAAAGAAACTTGTTCGCAGGGATGGAAGTTTAATGTCGCTTGCACAGAGCAAGAAATTGTCGCAGAGGACTGCGGAAAATGCGCAGTGGGAAGACCGGCAACTTCTAAGATCTGGAGCTGTCAGAGGAACAAATGTGCAAACGGAATTCGAAGATGAGGATGAATGCAGAGTGAATCTCCTTATTCATGATACGAAGCCGCTTTTCCTGAACGAAAAAGTTGTCTTCACCAAACAAGCCGATCCTATTGTGCCATTGAAGGATCCCACTTCAGACATGGCAATTATATCGCGCAAAGGATCTGCATTGGTCAGGGAAATCCATGAGAAACGGATGCAGAATAAATCTCGTCAGAGGTTTTGGGAACTTGCAGGATCAAAGCTTGGAGATATCCTGGGTGTTGAGAAGACAGCGGAGGAAATCGACGCAGATACGGCTGTAGTTGGGAATGAGGGTGAAATTGACTTCAAAGAGGATGCTAAGTTTGCACAACACATGCAGGAGAAGGGTGAAGCTGTCAGTGAATTTGCAAAGTCTAAAACTTTGTTGCAGCAACGTCAGTATCTGCCAATATACTCTCAGCGGGATGAGTTGATGCAGGTAATTCGTGAAAACCAGGTGGTTGTCATTGTGGGAGAAACTGGTTCCGGAAAAACCACTCAACTTACGCAGTATCTCTACGAAGACGGGTATACCAGAAACGGAATTGTTGGCTGCACACAACCACGGCGTGTTGCAGCAATGAGTGTTGCAAAGAGAGTCAGTGAAGAGATGCAGACTGAGCTTGGTGATAAAGTCGGTTATGCTATTCGATTCGAGGATGTGACTGGTCCAAATACAATGATAAAGTACATGACTGACGGAGTACTTCTACGGGAGACGCTAAAAGATTCTGATCTCGCTAAGTACAGTGTCATAGTCATGGATGAAGCACATGAAAGATCTCTGAATACAGATGTGCTGTTTGGAATTTTGAAAAAAGTTGCTGCTCAGCGTCGTGACTTTAAGCTCATTGTGACATCCGCAACTCTGGATGCAGAGAAATTTTCCAATTTTTTTGGAGGTGCTCCACTATTCAAAATCATGGGGAGGACGTTTGAAGTTGATATCAGGCACAGTAAATGTCCTTGCGAAGATTATGTTGAAGAAGGCGATCTCCATTCATATCACAAGCCCTCCTGGTGATATCTTGATCTTTATGACTGGTCAGGAAGAGATTGAAGCAACTTGCTTTGCGCTGCAAGAGCGTATGGATCAACTTGCTTCCACCCCCAAGAAACGGGAGAAACGGGTTCCTAAACTTTTGATTCTTCCAATATACTCTCAACTCCCAGCTGATTTGCAAGCCAAAATTTTCCAGAAAGCCGAAGATGGAGCGCGGAAATGTATTGTTGCTACCAATATCGCTGAGACGTCACTGACAGTGGATGGTATTTTTTATGTCATCGACAGTGGCTACAGTAAGATGAAGGTGTACAATCCCAGGATGGGTATGGATGCTTTGCAAGTGTTTCCAGTCAGCCGCGCTGCTGCTCAACAGCGTGCAGGTCGTGCGGGGAGAACAGGCCCAGGTAAATGTTATCGCCTTTACACTGCATCTGCTTTTGAGAATGAAATGCTTCCCAGTCCTGTACCTGAGATCCAGAGGACAAATCTTGGTAATGTTGTTCTATTGCTTAAATCTCTGAAAAGGGACTTGCTGGATTTTGATTTCATGGACCCGCCGCCTCAAGATAATATCCTTAACTCGATGTACCAATTGTGGGTGTTGGGTGCCTTGGACAATGTTGGGAGTCTGACAGATCTGGGGTGGAAGATGGTAGAGTTTCCGTTGGATCCACCACTCGCAAAAATGCTTCTAACCGGAGGAGAACTTGGGTGCTTAAACGAGGTGCTGACAATTGTGTCCATGTTATCAGTGACCAATGTGTTCTTCAGGCCAAAAGATCGCGCGGAGGAAAGTGATGCAGCTAGAGAGAAGTTTTTTGTGCCAGAGTCAGATCACCTGACGCTGCTTAATGTGTACCAGCAGTGGAAAGCAAATCAGTATCGCGGTGACTGGTGCAGCGACCATTATTTGCATGTGAAAATATTGAGAAAGGCCAGAGAGGTGAGGTCACAGCTGCTAGACATTCTGAAGACGTTGAAAATCCCTGTAACCACATGCGGTCTGGATTGGGATGTCGTACGCAAGGCTATATGCTCTTCTTATTTCTACAATGCTGCGAAACTGAAGGGGATTGGCGAGTATGTCAACTGCCGCAATGGAATGCCGTGTTACCTTCCTCAAAATAGTGCTCTGTATGGTTTGGGTTACACGCCAGACTATGTGGTGTATCATGAATTGATTTTGACTACCAAGGAGTACATGCAATGTGCAACCGCAGTTGAGCCACAATGGTTGGCAGAGATGGGTCCGATGTTTTTTTCTGTCAAGGATTCAGATACGTCGATGCTGGATCACAAGAAGAAGCAGAAGGATGTGAAGACTGCAATGGAAGAAGAGATGGAGGATTTGAGGAGGGAGCAAGCAGAAATGGAGATGGTAAACAGGGAAAGGGAGAAGCAGAAAAGAGCAAAGCAACTGCAACAGATTGTAATGCCTGGATTTACCAAATGTTCTTCGACTTATCTAAGACCCAAGAAGTTTGGATTGTAAACTTGTACTATTAATGATTTAATCATTTTCTCTGTATCAAAAAAGATGATGTGAACAAGTCACATAATAACATGGCCTTAAGCAGTAACCAAAGACCTGTCTTCCCAAGACACCATAGAGAACCATTTACACCATCTATTTGACACTAATAACTTACAAAATGAGAAAACTGGGGACTCGCAGTAACCAAATTAAAGTGGCTTGTCAGTTTGCTCCTGAGAAAATGCAACCTTTCCTCCTCTAGTCTAGATATACCCTATCAAAATTTTGGAAACTCAAGAACAGCTTCATTCTGGATCCACCAAGTAAGATGCCCATATTTCGTTCGATGGAGGTGGAGGTTGAACCCAATGCCCAGGTATTCGACTGTAATCAAAATAGATATTAGAAAATAAACTATAAGGGCTAGGCTATTAAAAATAAATGTATGTCAGGAAATATCTATCACTATAGATTTAAAACTCCATCAAGGATGGCTAGCTACCAACAAAATGAAGTTCAGTGATATCCGAAAGGACACAGAAATCTAGCAGCCAATGGAAACAGAAGACATAATACACGGGTTTTTGTGCACCAAGCAATCCTAACAGATTAATCAAATAACGTGTACGGTCGTATTCCGAGTTCCTAACCCTCATATATCAGTCTAAACAGAGATTGTGAGAACTGTCTTTCAGATTTTGTGTTTATGTGTGCACCCCATGTCAAAAAGAAGAGATGATAATATTAATAAGCTTACCTTCCGCCTGGTCTGATATATGCATCCCATGTTCTTCTTACCTGCACATAGAGGGAGTAACTTTAACGAGAAATCAAGACTACGCGAGAGCTACAGAGAAATGTAGATTTTCATCAGAAAATAGAAGATGAGACAAACAAAATCGTAAATATAGTATTTCCTGTTGCCTCAAATTCACTGAGCAAAGACTTGTACACATATGAATAAACCAGTATTCCACAACTCTGGGTATAAATAAAATGCAAACACGCTTTCAAGAAAAGTTTCAAATTTGTGACAAACACGCAATCTAGTCCAGTAAAACCTAACAAAACCAAACCCCTTGAACCAAAATTTGGAACTAAATATGCTCCCTGGGATACATGTCTTCATCTGGAAATGTTTACATAATATAATTCCAGTTCGGGCAAGACTGGGCATGATACTAAAATCAATAGACATGGGAGTGCAAGTTGTGCAACAATGGGGTAGGAACACCTTCTCTTCCTGAATTGCGAATTCACTAACAAGGAATGGAATTTTCTGGGTTTAAATGAGTTGTTTGAAGAATCAAAAACAAGGAATGTGGTGAGCTGGATCAAGGGTTGGTTATCTAGATGCAGGAAAAAAAACTTAATGGGAGATAACAGAAAGTCAGAGACTCTGGCAATTGGGTCTTGGATAGTCTGGAAGACTGGAAGCATAGATGTGAGGTTGTTTTTACCAAGGTCAATGGACTGAGTAGGTGAAAAGCGCAGAGAATCCTTGGGAAATGCTTGATGAATACATTCAACAATTGGAATTTGTGATCTAGAACGTCAACTTTTTACAACCATCCAGTTGGTGTATCTGTTTCTTTACTTATAATCTAGATGGCTCAATGCTTTCCTGCACTCTGTGCTAGCTAACTCTAGCGCAGAAATCCTAGTACATGTGCTTTGTATCACAAACAACTGACTAAGCATGACAGTTCATGCTAAGTATTGCATACATTTAAGTTGGTACCAGGGTGGATCCTTCAAAACCTTCAAGTGTAAACCAGACGTGAATGAAATAAAGAATTTTACCTCAATAAGAGTTCCCATGTCAGTGTTGCTTCCATGGTAATAATGATAAAACTCAAGCGGTAAAGTTTCTACAGAATCCCTGCCATAACCCTTTGCTTCCAACTGCTTCTGCTCGGTTTTTGCCTCTGCGGCTACAGCGGAGCTACCATCCTTTTCAGTCTCTGTGACCTCATCCGCAACAGCTCCATCGATATTATGACTGTCATCTTTGAGCTCAGGCTCAACATTTTGGATGGCTATCCTAGATTCCTCAGCCGTTGCAATGGCATCCTTAGCAGCATGAGTATCAGCCGCTGCAGCAGCTTGGCGCTCCTCTTCCTCTACTGCTGCTCGAACTCGCTCAAGAAACTTGTCATCCTCGTCTGGGAGAAAATGCCCTGCATGAAAGTCAGCACAAAAAAAAAAAAACATTTATATGAGTTCACCTTTTTCCTTCAATGCATGGACGAACATAGAAAAACAACGAGGCAAAAAATCAACTAAGATCCACAGAACTTGGCGTTGAGAGCTGGTTTTCAGGCACTAGTTCCTGGTCACCAGTGTTTCAGACAACCAACCAGCAGCAGTAAGACCTAGTGAACATTCATAGTGGTATTGAAATAGAGACTACACAGATTGAGTTACCTACTTACATGGCAGAATAAGTTTTTAGTTTCTATTACCAATGTGCAATAGAATATCCACATCTACAGCTTGAAGTTGCATGGAATTCTTATCATACCAGCTGCATTATGCATGATGTGGTATTCTAGATTCTTAGACAAGGATTTCATTTCCGATAATACATTATTAGAATTTTCTATCAGGACTCTCTATCAACATATACCATTTAAAGGCAAGGCTTTGGTAGTTCAAACAAATATCCACAATCTAAACTGAACCAATAAGCAAGGCCTAACTTAATCATAAACAAGGCATCCCAAAACTGTCTAAATCAAGACTTGATAGCATCAAGAAAACAGATTATAAGTAATACTGGTGAAAAAGAGGAAAGAAAATTGCCTTGCTTCTTCAGCTTTTGAATTCTGATGGAGCGTAGTTCTTGCAACTTCTCCACGATTAAAACCATCTCAAGCTGAAAATTTAAAAGAACCTTGTCAGTAATGGATAATACTTAGCAGCAAAATAACAGTATCCCTATCATGCGAGAAAAGCTCAAAACAGAATTAGCCAGATGAAGTGACCAGTGACCATAGTTCCTTCTAAGTTCTAACACGGTAAAAGCATATGAAATGTTTTATTTGTGCAAAATAATTCTCAGAGTATACTTTAAAATATAGAAACAATCCAATACCACTCACCTCAGATTCTAGTTTCTTTCTCTCCTCGTTAGCTTTAACTTTTGCTATTTCCTTCATATTTTCAACCTGCACACAATGCTTCAGTTATCACTGGCATACTAATCGTTGACATGATTTAGAAAGAAGACTTATAATTTTCAAGAATATGGCCCTTACTCGGACTTGTTACAGTCCAAACTACCATGACTACGTTGTAGTGTATGTCATTTAGTGTTATTCTGCATAATTTACATCACATGCTTTCACAAAGACAAATTTCGTGACTAACAAAAAGATAGGTTTTTAACATACTAAAACTTGACAGAATTCCACTACCTTTCGTCTAGCAATATCCTTGGCGATTTCTCTAGCCCTCCACTCATCAGCTTCCTGATCAGCCTGGTCGAACCTTTCACGCTCCTAAAACAAAATATATACCAAATTAAACACTTCCCTCATTGTTTAACAAGTGAGTGAATGTTCATAAAAGTGATCTGGTTAGTAACTAAGACATTATTCACCTTAGTTAGCATTTCAGCCACTCGTTTCCTCTTTTTCTTCCTCCACCGTTTATTCCTATGACATTTCTGTATCTTGTTAGCCAATCGGACTGCCGCAGACTTCTCTTCCCACTGACTTGTTTGACTACTAAAAACCCCCAAAGGTTCAATTTGACATTTCAAATTTAACAGCAACGAGTTTGCAGCTTCGACAGACAACAATTCCTGCACCTCCAAATTTGCCGTTTTCTCTTTGATTACTTCAGAAATCTTTAAAACAGACGAATCAATGTTTGCATCATCGACCTCCCCAGCAGACTCAGTACTTCCTTTGCACAGAAGTATCGCCTCCAATTCTTTTTGCCTGTTGGATATCCAAAATCAATTGATTAACCGGACAGAAAACGCATCAAAGACAATATGATTCCAAAACCAAAACAAAACGTAATTCAAAGCTGTTTCTAATCAATTCAACATACATACATTGCTTTGGCTAAATCAATCGTATCTTCTAATTTCTTCAAATGATTCTGTACATTCTCCGGCTTCCAAAACGAACTACTGAGTAATGGATCAGGTTGTACCACCGGGAACCAAGGCGGAGGAGGTGCCCTAGGCGGCGGTTGATATGACATTGAATTCATATACATTTCACTAACAACCTGTATCAATGCTTTCCATCAACTGCAATTTTGATGATCAATCCTTAAAACCTAAAACATGGAAATTCAGGGTTCGGGGCGTTTATTCAAGCACCGAAATGGAGTTAACTGATTGAATTTTAGCAGCAGAGGAGGAGTTACCTTATTGAGGGCGTTTGAGTGAGAAAACAGTAGAAGAATTTCGGAATAAGAATTTGGGAGAAAAAAATAAAGAGCTCTTCTTTTTTCGAGTTTTTATTGAACAGGTTAAGCTTGTCGATTACCAATAACCGACACTTTATGAGAATTTTGACTAGACGGATTTATGAATCCGACAATGGTAAAATTGGAAAATTCTTTCAGCAGTGTCTAACTGGTTCTGAATCTTCTGATAAGCCGACTCAACTGCAGTAATTTTGTTTAACTGAGACTTTAAAACCAAAATATTTTACTGCAAACCTCATGTTCAACAGATTGTTTTTTTTTACAATGTGAATTTCTCGTTTCTTAAATTGATAACAAAAGATTACACATTTCCAAAAGAAGCAACTACACAATCTATCTAAATGCAGCTTTTCTATTTTGGTTGTCTCCAGTTTCGCCAAGGTTCGAACCGGAGACAGCTGCTACACCAAAAAACCTTCTGATGCATCTAAATACTAAGCCAGTCAAGAGATTGATCTGAGCTCCCTGACCAATTGGGTTCAATCCAACTGCAGCTTAACATCTCCTTGGAATCGCGAAAATCACTTGCAGAATGTTTACTTCCAATACTGTGGTACATACCTGTATCCAGAGAATAGAATAGAACCCTTTCTTCATGCAACCTGGAAAAGTAGATTTTGTTCTCCATTTCACTTGTCGGAGCAACTGCAGAGATACAAGATGTATTGCTAACACACAACATATGCTTCCCCAGATTCTCAACTTCAACCCAAACCGTTTCATTCAATCTGAAAACACGAACCCATTTTCCGAAACGGCCTAATAACACACACAAAAGTTTTCCTTCACATTCCACTAAGTAACTCTCATAAAGCAAACTCACAATTAGGCTGGGGTATCGTCAAAGTATCCCAAATGATAATATCGTTCTCCTGTTTAGATATCCCTAAAATTCCGTTTAAGCTTAAGCAATAGAATGCTCCGTTGTAAAATACTGGATTGTTTAAACCAGCGTGGAATTGCAAATATAGATTATCAGAAGTTGAATAAATGGCATCGAAAGAACCATACCTCCAATATTCTTCCCCCCGTTTAACGAAGAAATTAAACACTCTCTTATCCAATGGTTTACCAAAGGCAAAAACCGTGCAATCTGAAGAAGTCGGCAAGGACGAGAATGAGAAACCTGAGCATCCACAGACATCCTCTGGCAAGTCCGGAAGTTTGATATTGGATCTAGTAAAGGGATTGTGGAAGAACAAATGCTGACCGGCTGACATGAGCAACCACCCACCTTTGGAAAAGCAAATTCTATAACCTTTAAACATCTCAGGGAGAGTCATGAGGTATTTCTCATTATTACGCAATGGGTTTACGAAACTGAAGATGGATGTATCATAATTAGAAAAAACCATCCACGGGGATAAATCTGTAGTCTGAATACTTCCTGCACAAGGGGATCTTTTGAGATTCAGTATTGCACGGTATCTTTTACTCACTGCACGTAAATTAATGTAGTCTAATGTATGAAGAAGATGGTTTGACACCGACCATGCCAATTCATCGCTACCAAGAATCCCTGGTCTTGCTCCTTCAATTTCATCTTTCTCTGTAATAGCCACGTTTTCAGTTACTTTTATAACTTTATCCATGTATTCGGCCATTCCTAAAATATAGTCTGCAGTTTGTCCTTTATCATCTTCCCTGCAGATTAAGGAACCAGAACATTACTGAAATCTATCAATAATTATTAAAAAAAAAAAAAAAAAAGTTAACACCCATTTCAATCATATAAATAAAGTTATGTGAAGATAAGATCTCTCTATAAATTTAGTAAAACTCCAAGAGAGTGACGGGGTATCAAGGTCTGGCCTGTGCAGTGAAAGTGAACTACGAAAGGTAAATACAATTCTCAGCATCAAAGGCACAAGGTAATAGTAACAGATTGATAAGAATAGACAACAACAAGTATAAATTGACGAAAGAAAAGTGTGATGTTCTTCAAAGTTACCTTGGAGGTGCAGTAATCATCATCCATTCAGGTCGGAACCATGACGTTGGTAGATCAGGACATGGTAAAGAAAGCAAAATACTTCGATCTTCCAAGTCATATTTGTACAAGCTCATTCCTTTTTGTGTATAATACATACAACCTTTTGGAAATCCCAAGTCTGAGGCCAAGCAAGACAGTTGTGTATGATTGCTTATACAGAGGACATGGTCATCCAAATTTTTCACATTCTCCCAAGCCATGGCAGCGAAATCCAATTTCCATATTTGAATCCGCGGTACACAGTTGGGATATCCATGAATGCTCCATTTCTGAATTTTGAAGACCTCTCCAAACGACTCCACAAAATATTGTTCCCGAGTTCGAACAAGATCTCCACCTGCTGGTTGAGGTTCGAAATCTGCAATAATGCGCTCTATGCTAATAGAAACTTCTCATCATGGATATCAGACCCACCTTGTACTTTTATCTCAACATAGACATCATTACGTTCATTACGACGTGGTCTGCACATAACATGTAATTTATTTTTGAGATACACCATCTTTTCTGGTTTAGGAGACACATTAAGGTCATGCCTTCTCCATTGTTTTTCACCGGGGTGACAAAACAAAAGAACATCAGTAAAAACACTATTGAAACCTCCATCAAAAAGGAAATAAACCATGGAATCTTTATCATAATTATCACCATCACTATTACTGCTACTGCTATTGCTACCGTTGCTGATATGAGGAGGTGAAGTCAAAATACAGTCCTTGAGCCAATATTCACCATCCTGCCAAATTCTAAATTCATCGCGCCAATATTTATCATCTAGTTCAAAAGGATCCACCAGTGAAGGCAGCTGAATAGTGTCTAGGGTTTGAGGATTCCAAAGAAAACAATCTCCATAATTAGGATCAGTAGTATCATCAGAAAGAACAATTAACCAACCCTGGTGACAATTTCTCTGCCTAAAGCTTTTCAGACTCGATTCTGGTATAAATTTGTTTAAAGATGTCTTCCTCAACTGTTCATCAGCATCATCACATATGTTATAGAAACTATGAAACTCACCGTTTTCACCATGTGGAATAACAAGCCAAGGTGCTACCTTTGATGGTGGTGGAAGTCCCCGTTCACCTCTACTTTGATAAAGCTCTGATTTCTCCATTGCGGCTGAAACTGAAGACGAAACAAACCCTAACTTAAATCTCCTGTGTTGATTCTTATACAGAATTTAGAAACCCTTTTACCAACCAATTGAATTCATATTAAAAACGCCATTAATTTTGCAACTTCCATTAAAAAAATCCTGTTGGGTATTTTCTCAAACATATAGAGAGCAGTTGTAAAATTTCCACTTGTTTTTTACTTTCTTGAAACCCAAAACTCAGTAAGCTCCAAACATCACTTTGATTAAACCAAACATGGAAAAAAATCAAGGAGTTTAATGAATTCAATATAGAAGTTACTTGATTGAATTGAATTCAGTAGATAGAGGACGAGTTTCAGTGAGCGCAGGTGAGTGAGATGCCGGATTATTTAGCGCTATACTGGCTAGGATAGTCTAGTTGGGCGCCTATAGCCCTTTCGTGGAGTGATGCCAAGTGGCTCTTTATGAAAAGGACACGTTGTTTGTTTAGATTTGATTTGGCATCCGGAATATGACTCGGACTAAGTCAGATAAACAAACAATCCGTATGACGCAAGTATACTACAGTTGAATTCGGTGTGTACTTGGGGTGAATATTGGCTCGGTTTTTACTGAACCGGACGATGTTCATCTGGACATCTGAGTTTGTTCAATTTTACGAGACCAGACAAAGTCAGTGGAATGTCTTGTCGGTTCCACATTACCGACACTAAAACAACATAAAAATCTTAGTTTTATGCAACCAAGAACAAAAATTTATACTTTCTCACTTGTAACTTGTTAAAAAAAGATTACATGATTTATCTTCCTCAACTTGTTAAAAAAAGTTTTATGCAACCAAGATCACAGTTTCGTAAATCACTCAATTCACTAAGGAACTTGCCGTTAAATCACCTTCCTCAACTTCCCAACACCACCATCATCTCGATGGGTTAGAGTGGTGGGAGGTTTCAAGTTTGTTGTTTATTTTTCTTGTTTATTTCTCTTTTTCTTTGGATTCCCGGCTTGAGAATTACCTTCCTTCGTAGATAATAGGTTGTGCAGGTTTTACACAATTTCTCTGTAAGTGTTGCTTTGTTTTTCTTTGTTACATTGTGTGGGTTCACCGGTGGTTTTAGACCCGGGTTTGTCCGAGTTCGATAGCTAAGGCTGTACGTCCATATCATGTTTGCCTTTATGTCCGAATGACGATAAGAGATAAGGAGGTATTGATCGCCCTTTCAAAGACTTTCATGGGTGCCCGGATGGGAGGATTGGAAGCAAGGGTTTCTCCTGTCTAGTGCCCCATTTGAAGAGGGTACATCTATGCAACTGAGATAGGAAGAATGCTCTTCAACAAAGCCATTAAGCGACCAGGATGTGTTGATACATTGGAAGAAACCTTGAAGACATTGAAACAATGGCTATGCTTTAAGCTTGTATGAGTATCCGGCATGGAAAAGAGCATGTAAACATGGAGATATTGATGTTAGACCTGCAATATGTGAGGTGTCCGGGGAAGTAGCGAGAATTGATTGTTGGAGTACCTCGGCTGGCTCTATTCTCGTACGGTTGGAGGACAATGGTTTTGAGCTAACCGTTGAGACACTAGATGCAGTTCTTCATGCCCATGTGAGTATTGTGAAGAGTATTCCTAAAGGGTGTAGGATAGCATTTTCCCAGGCTTTGAAAGCATCCTCTTGAAAGTGGCAAGTAGAGCCTAATTCGGTCCGGAGCTTGGGTTAGCTTATTGATACTACCTCGCTGTACGTTGCGTGTCTTCATACCCAAGAATCGGACGGAACGTAGATCCTGGGAGTCGTAAATCTATGCGTGAAGCAAATTCTAAAAGCATTGACGATGTGGGGGGTGAAGGCCGGGGAGTCCAAAAGCTTATTAAAGAGGTTCTACGAGATGCGTTGAACTGGATGTGTTAAGTTAGAGGATGATGAAGAACCTGACAGAAACGTAAAATATTTACGCTTGCTTGCGCAAAAGTTGCAGACGGACATTTTATCTGCTGAGTTAAAGCCATCGCTCTTCCGGGGTGGCGCGAAGTACAATGAAGATACGAAGAAAGCCCTGGAAGATAAACACCCATTCATGCCCCCTCATGACCTTCTATCCCGTTAATCGGGACGCCTTTACTAGATGAAGAGGGAACTGTCTAAGCCGCATTAAATCGTTTCCTAAGGGGCTTCATGTGGCAAGGATGGCCTCGGGCACAACACTTATTGGATGCCTTTTGTGGGGAAGGCTCTCATGTGGGTCACTTGACCTAGTCACGGCAATAACAAGGGTTATTAATCTGTGGTTGAGTGGTAGATGTCCACTTATTCTGGCAGATTTTATTGCGTCAGCACCATTAACTCCACTTCTTAAGCCAGATAATAGTATTCGTCCTATCGTTGTTGGGACAATTTGGCGTCGTCTTGTATCCAAGGTGGCTATGAAGGGAGTTGGCAAGGACATGGCGGCCTACTTACAGGACTTTCAGTTTGGGGTGGGGGTTTCAGGAGGAGCGGAGGCCATTTTACATGCAGTGAACAGGTATGTTAGTAAGCACCATTTAAACCCTAGTCTTACTATGCTAACTGTAGACTTCACCAACGCTTTCAACCTAGTTGACCGCACATCCATGCTTCTTGCGGTTCGTAGACTTTGTCCATCTATATCCCCATGGGTGGATTATTTATATGGTTAACTGGCAAGATTATATGTGGGAGATTATCATATCTATTCCTCAACAGGGGTGCAACAAGGTGACCTGTTGGGTCCGTTGTTGTTTACTTTGGTGCTTCATCAGCTTATAACGAAGATAAATGAGCAGTGCACACTATCCTTACAGGCTTGGTATCTTGATGATGGTACTATTATTGGTGACACTGTCGAAGTAGCGCGAGCACTTATTGTCGTTCAAACAGAGGGGCCTCGGTTGGGACTTATATTGAATATTAAAAAAACCGAAATCTTTTGGCTCTCTTGTGATGGAAGAAAGGTAAGGGATGGGATGTTTCTTTTGAAATCTCAAGGCCAGACAATGGGGTCAAACTTTTAGGGGTGCGGTCAGCCTTAATGATGAGTTTGTGAAAAGGCTTGCTATCGGAGAGCAGAGAAGGCAGTGGAGTTAATGCAGATTTTGTCTAAACTACGTGATCCTCGAGCGAGTTATTATACACGTGCATGTATGGGCATCTCTAAGTTGTTATTTGGCCTTCGAATTTGTTTCCGGGATACACTACTGAGAGGCGATAGATATCTTTGATAGAGGTGAAGGGAGGCGATAGAGGGAATCATTGTGTGTGGAGGCCCGTTTTTCGGGAGATTCAATGGAGACTAGTTACACTTCCTATCGATATGGAGGCCTTGGGTTATACACGGCTAAGGAAGCATCACAATACGTCCTTTCGTGCATCACGTGTGCAATCTTGGGGATTGCAAGATCACATACTCGGGGATAGTGGAGTAGAAGGTATGGACGATAATTTTTATATGGCATTGAAAACCTTACAAGAAAATCATGCCCGACCAAGACTTTAGTAGTCTTACCAATAAAGACACCGCCCCACTTAAAGCACAAAGCAACTCGGCGAGTGCTCTTTTTGGTAAAGTTGTTAAAGATATGGGTAGGGTTTATGGGTTTTCGGACAGAAAAGCATTTTTTGAGTGTCTACAAGCGAGCGCATGCACAGGATTTTCTTCTCGCTATCCCGATTGACGGCCTTGGGCAGAAGATGTCCCCCTTGGAGTATCGGTGCATCCTTAAATACAAGTTAATGATCCCCCTATACCCTTCGATTCTCGTTGCCCCGCTTGTATTACAGTGTCGCCTAGACGCATATGGGGAACATCTTTGTTCACCGTAAGGTGGATCCTGGTTTCAAATATAGACATGATCATGTGAGAGATATCTTATATGATGTATTATGGAGGGTGGTATTTCGGCAAAAGAAAGAGGCGTCGGTCAACTTTTTGACGGATCCTCTTGAAGGCAGATCAACACTCGAGGCCAATGAGATGTTCTTATTTTTGGGTGGGCCAACGGAAAACATACGTGTGTTGATCTTACTTGGGGTTTCTCCATTAGTAGGCATCGGGCAAGGCTCTTTCACGGTTGGACAAGCGGCTTTGAAAGCTCGCCTTGGGTAAGATAACGAAGCATGAAAAGGCTTGTATTGATAATGGACATGCTTTTATTCCCTTTGCCTTTGACACTTTTGGGTATTTAGCTCCGGAGGCGGTTGGACTCCTAGCGAGTTCAAAGAGTCATGCACGATAATGTCATGACTCCGATTCTAGAGAGTTTGTGTTTAAGAGGATAGGGTTTGTCATTCAAAAAGGGCTTGCGGCGCAGCTTGTTGCTCGCTTGCCTTCTATGTAATAACTCGTGAATCTGTTTCAATGTTAAATATATGTATGATTTATCTAATTGACTAATTCTAAATGCTAAGCCAATCAAAAAAGATTGATCTGAGTTCTCTGACCAATTAGGTTCAGTATCATAACTTAGAAAGAAAAAGAAAAAAAAACAGCCATGGGATAACTCTGTGGTCTCGATAGTTCCAGCAGTAGAGGATCATCTTTCGAGACAGCATGGTACCTTTTACTCACTGGACGTGAATTAATGTAATCCCGTGTATGCAGAGAGTTAGACACCGACCATAGCAAATCATCGCTAGCAAGAATCCCCGGTCTTGTTTCTTCAGTTACATATCCCAAGCTACACAAGCTAAGCTTTTGGCAACTTCATCCATATGTTCGGCAAATCCTCAAATACAGTCCGTGGCTTACTTTTTATCGTCGACCCTGCAAATTAAGGAACCAGAACATTATTATGTTAACAACATTCAATCGTATAAAAGAGGATCAGTGTTCTGATGTAATTACTAGATAGTTATGTGAAGATAAAATGAGTCTGATAATGAATTCGGTATATATTGAAACAGGCTTTGCTATAGAAATCAAATTGTGTGCCAAGATTCATTTGAACAGAGTGATTTATGAAAAGAAAAAACATAACTCGTTATCTTTAACACAGATATCGATGTTACTTTAGCTGCCACTCAGTAAATATAAAGTACATAAGGTACATGCATCATCCTTTAGCACCCAACGCACAAGTCAGTAGTAACAAATCTATAGGAATAGATACTCAGACAAAAGCAATCATAGAGTTGGAACACTGCAAATACCAGTTGTATAATAAATACAACCTTTTGGAAATCCCAAGTCCGAGGCCAAGCAAGACAGGTCTGATAGCTTATACAGAAGACATGGTCATCCAAACTTTTGACATTCTCCCAAGCAAATGAAGTGAAATGCAATTTCCATATTTCAATTTGGGATACACAGTTTGAATAAATACCTCCAGGGATGCTCCAATTCTGAATTTTGAAGATCTCGCCGAAAGACTCCACATAATAAATATTCTTTGATAGCTCAAACCATATGCTAACATAAAATTCATCTACTGCGAGGGTTTTATTTTATCTACATTTAAATGAATTGGTCTTGCTTAAGCAAAATGAAAAAAGAATTGAGATGAAAAAAACTAGAAAAGAAGACTATATATTGAGTTCAGTTTGTGTACCTTATCTCCCATTTCTGCCAGGAAAGAGAGAACGGAATCTGAAAAAAAAAATTACTGAACCAGAATTCTCCCATAAATCTAAGTTAGTACATAAGTATACTAATTAAATAAAAGAAGGATAAAACACTTCTGATCCTCTGTTGATATACACAAGTGCTGAACATGGCCGGTCTTCCTGCTTCAAAACTAACTCATTGAAAACATCAGCATCAACTCCTGCCACTCCTTTGTTATGAAGGTTTCAACAGAAAGGAAGTCCTCCTCGTGACAGTGCAGCTGATAATCCATATTGGAGCAATAAATATCTTCATCACCGGAAGAATTAAAGACGTGTCGCGGTTCTTTCATCTTAGCTCGAAAGATAACATCTTTTTTAGGATAACTAGGCAGTACAAGCAGAAGTTTTTTGAAGATATTTCCCATTGAACCAGTATAGAAGCAATCGATCTGAGAAACTGAAGATGCGAGTAAGAGGTGCAGCAGCAGTGCTGCTGAAGCAAAAACAGCAGGGATCTGGTGCCAGGTTGCCCATTTCCCTTAACCATGTGGGAGTAGAATTTATACCAACTTCAATACTCTCCACACTTGCTTGACTTCATCCTTCAATGCATACATATGAACTATACAGCAACAGCAGCAACTATTACTACCCTGATGATCATCACGACGACGATGAGGATGATCACTTCCATTCCTTGATTATTTTTCTATACGTGCAACACAAGGAGATCCCTTGAACTCCAGAAGATGAGGATAATCAACAAGTAAGTGCTTCTGCTGCTCGACAGTTGTGCTTTTCGCTGGCAGTTGAATGAACTGAAACTTCACATCATGGAGATTGAACGACAGTAGCATCTCCATCTCATTATTATTATCATGTTGGATATTGTTAGAACCTGCTCCCCCCCATAGTTGTTATCATCTTCCAAACCAAACATCCACTGCTGCTGCTGCTACTAGTGGTGCAGGAAATGGCTGCTTTGTCACTACCCCCGGGCGCTCTCATCTTTAATATAGGACGACCGCCATGACCTGATACTGGTGTGCTTGTAGAAGTGACATTTCTCCATGATTTAGTTCCCAACGTAAATACCACGAAGTTAAGCTCCTTTTGAGCAGTTCAGAAAACACTTACCAACTTGTACTTGTTTGCTGAGGGATCAAACCCAAATCCGTGACAGATGATGTGGGCATTGGGGGTGCGTTTCCGGACTCTGGATGGATAAAAGAGTAGTTACCCACTTGTGCCATACAAGGTAGGCCATTACAGTAACCAACCAGTTCCCAAATATCACGATGAGCAAGACAACCTCGAAACTTGTCAAACCTTAGAACATTGTCATGAGGGTAAACTCCAGTAGTAAACTTGAAAAAGTGACAGGCATAACTAGCATCACCAGTCTTTACAAACCCCTCCCTGACATTTAAAAGACTAAGGATAACTTGGGGCTGTTTCTGTGATTGAAGGAAATGAGAAAAAGCTAAGCGTTTATGATCATTATGAATAGAGTAATACCAGTGTTTTGAAACCAGAACAGACTTTAGCAGTGTCGGGACTGGAAGCTTAGTTAATATTTCTTCGAATATTAAATCTTGAGGAAGGTACTTCTTTCTTCTATATATGCTCTTTTCTTCTTCTCCATTACTATTGAAGTATTAGTATCACCACAGCCTTTTCTTTTCTTCATCGCTGTTGACGTATTTATAATATCATCTTCTTTTATAGGCTCTTTTTTGCTTCATCTCAATTTCTTCGGTTATATCTCCATTACTATTGATGGAGAAGCTAGCTGCTAGTAATTGCTTCCTACAGTATAAAAATATAAAGATTATTCCTAGAATAGCAGCAGCTCAACATGGAATCGATACCAAAAATAACAATAAGAGCTCAAAATTGAAATTGGTTACCTGCTGGGAGTTGGAAACCGGCTCAAGTAAGGAAATTTCCCAAAAATTCATTCATTCCGAGGTTTTCTGAGAGACCCTAATTATAAAAAAGGAATCAGTAATGGCTTTTAAGATGCCATTTGAAAACTGAAATAAAAAATAGCAGCAGCTCAACATGGAAAAGAAAAACTGAAATTCAAATTGGTTTACCTGCTGGGAGTTGGAGACCATTTCCACCAAACAAATACCTGCAATTCTTAAAGATGCCCATTTCAATTTGAGTAAATTGAAATTGGAAGTTGATGTGGAACGCCATTTCAGCTGAAGAGAGAAAGAGGATTTCCACCAAAATTAATCAGAGAGACAACCCTAGCTAAAGAAGAAGGAGGAATTTCATTACGCCTAAACTGATTTAACTGACCCTTATCGCTTGCTGGGAGTCTGATCTCTATTCGTCCCACGTCAAATATCAAGTTATTTTTAAAGACTCGGGGATAATTTTCCCAGGTTAAAGTGGGGCCTACAGTTATTAATTTTGGCAATAAAACCACATAAATACCAATAGAATTTATGTGGTCCCCATTACTATTTATGTGGCAATAGAATTTTGGCAAGAGAACCACATAAATGGCAATAGAATTATGTGGTCCCCATTGCTATTTATGTGGTTGTCTTGCTTGAGTATTTTTGCTTGCTCAATAGAATTTTTAATTCAATAATGATAATTTATGGGTGCGTATAGACAAACGGGAAAGCTAGTTAAGCCAAATTAATCCAAATGGATGGATGACAGTACACTGAAGAGCATTTTCCTTTTAAAAGGGAAACACTTATCCTTAACTTCCAAATTTAAGCCAAGCAATATCTAAAGTCTTGCATCAAAACTAGTAAGAATTTCACATTAAATTTTGGCAACTAAATTGACTAAGCAACTAGCATTCTTACTTTAGATCATGCATCGAAACTCAGGTAAATGTGAACTGGGACACGTATATTTGGGACGACCAAAACTGTCACCTAAACTTTTACGTCGGAGTGGTTCATATAGAACCGCTACCTATACAAACACGCCCCAGAATTCATGTGGGTCCACTTTTCGTGGGACCCTCGAAGCTCGCTTTCTCTTCCCTTCCCTTCCCCCTTCTATAAATTGACTAGTTATTCACTCTATTGCCTCTACAAATCTCTCGTTCTTCTTCCTCTCGATTACCTTCACTCTATGTTTTAATTTTTTTTCTCAATCTCCTCTCTTTTAGTCTTTCAACTTCTCTTAAAGTTCCCCCGTTTATTAAGTTCTTGTTTTGTTTTTTTTTCTTTGAATTTTTATTTGAATCAAGATGAAGAAACATAATGTATTGTTTTGGAGGAAATTTTTCTTTGAATTTCCTCTTTTATGGTTTGGAGGGAAGAAGAAGTAGAGGAAAAAAAGAAAAAACTAGGGTTTGTGATTTTCTTAGCAAAAATGAAACTTTATAGTGATGATGAAGACTCTAATAGTGATGAAGAAGTGGGTGCATCTGATAGTCTTGATTTCGATCCTACCGAATTGGATAATTTGTTGAATGAAGAAGAGAATGTCAACCAAAGAATGCTTAAGGATATTATTCAAGCACAAGAACAATATCGTCAGGAAGAAAAAGGTGGTAATTCTTCTAATAAATAGGTATGATTTGTAACGATCTACAAACATGTATTTGCACGTCTCGATCGTCGAAAAGGAAAAAAAATCAATTTTTGTTTCCAGAATCGGTTTATTCGATATCACCAAATAAACTGATTTGGGTAAAATCCCCAAATTGGGTACCATAATCGTTTGTTGTTCATCACCATATAATCCGATTGTAGTAAATTTTTGGCGCGATGGGTACGTGACCAAAATCGGTTTATGTTGGTGATGTGCATATGCCGATTCCTTCACTCGGATTTTCCATTAAAATTCACGAAGTTCACAATCGGTTCATTGACGTATATATTTAATCCGATTGTGGAGAATAAATGATACATAAAAAAAAATGACGAAAATCTGATTAAATGTTATGCAATGTGAATCGATTGTGAAATATGGAAATTTTTCTATGAAATCATCAAGTCCTTAATCGGACTTTATAATTGCTCATATAATTTGATTCCTTACAATCAGTTGTCTCGACTGTGACACTTAAACCGATTCTAAATCTTACATCTTTTGATATATGTTGTAGATTGTTGCGGCGTTCGACGAAGATCATCCCAAACCCGTATCTCTGTTGAGTGTTGATATCTCTGCCCACTATTTCACCGATTTGGAATGGAAAGAAAGAAACGATGCAAAGCATGCACATTAGTTTTAGGTCGTCGTTCAAAAATATCGTTTGGAACTTGTTTGTGAGATATGTGGAAAGCAAGAAAGTCACTGGGCAAAGGACAGACCGTGCGCGAAGAAGACGACAAGGGAATGCATTACTAAATCAAAGAAGTATGGTTGCCCATTTAAGATTGTAGTTAATAGACCCAGTGGACCCAATGGTAATGTATACAAGCTCAAGAAAGTGATGAATGGTTGTCATAATCATGATGATCCGGAATCTCTTATTGGACACGCGGCCGTTTGTGGGTTCAAACCATATCAATTGGAAACAGTAAGGTCGATGTAAGCATGTAAACAAAGTGGCATCCTTAGGAATATTAAGGATGATGATAAGGATAACTTTTCCACTTTGAGACAAATTTACACAACAAGAGTAGCCTTTAGGAAGAGGGAATGGGATGGTAGAGCGGTTATGGAACAATATCAGTGGTTAGACGATAAACACGGATACACAATGAGGAAGCAAGTATTGGAAAGAAAAGTGACTCGTATTTTCTTGGCGCATCCGGAGATGATCAAGTTGGCCCAATGCTTCTAGCAAATTTTGTTAATAGATTGTACGTACAAGACCAACAAGTACAACATGCCGTTATTAAACATAGCTTGCCATACTTCCGACAAGCAAACTTTCACGGTAGCATGGGAGTTTATGGATCGGGAGAATGATGTGAGTTTTACTTGGATGTTAGAGTCCTTGAAGGAGATTTACCGTGGCGATTAAACTCCGAGTATCATAGTAACGGATAAGGACTAAGCACTAATGAATTCCATGGGAGTGGTTTTTCCGGACGCTAAGAATTTTCTTTGCATATGGCACATACAATGCAATATTAGAAGTAATTGTAGGGGTCATATCCAAAAGCCAAAGCCACAAAAAGGTACCACTCGTGAAAAGGAGGAAGATGAGCGTCTTCAAAAACTAACACCGGAACAACGAGAGGAGGACAAGAAGAAAATAAAATCAGAGTATGAAGCGAATGGGTAACTATGGAAGGCTTTTCAACATCATTGGGATTTAATGGTACACTCAATATCGGTTCCAGAGTTCGAATCTTATTTGGAGAGTTTTATTAGGCTATGGAAGAAGGATTACTAGAAATGTGTGGTTTATTGCTTGAAGGAATTGTTGGATACATACAAGGAAAACTTTGTCTATGATTACACCTACCAACACATGCATTATAAGAATAAGGCGACAAGTATCGCAGAAGGATCTCATGGACGTTTGAAGAGCTTGCTCCGAGGGTGCCAAAACAACGTGGTTACGGTACAACAAGTGTTGGAATGAGTATTTTCCTTTTGTTAAGAACTTGAACTATCGAATGTTTATATTTTGTCGCTTTCATAAATTGTATGTTGCAAACCTAACCAAGCTTAATGGATGAAAGTGATTTGTCTTTTTTGGGTACGTTGGACTCATGAAATTTGTAACATAATCGGTCTTCCCATACGCTTTTAAAGTCCGATTCTGGAGGTAGTTTGTTGCATCTTTTTCATAATCGGTTTATATTACAATTGTTATAAACCGATTCTGAATTCAAACAAGAATCAGTTTACTCAAGATCTATTATAAACCGATTCTGAACAAAACTTGTCTGGGATCCTTTCAGAATCGGTCTTTGAGGACGATAATGTAATCCTATTTTGGGAAGAAAAAGTTACAGAAGAACAGACAATTTTTAACTCAATAATCGGATTATATATATGCACTAATAATTTGATTCTTGATTTCTCTACAAATCGAACCTAACTTCAGAATCGGTTGATGTGTGCATTAACTTAAACCGATTGTGGTTGATGCGCATGCTCATCCAGAATCGGGTTATGTAGGTGCACAATAAAAACCGATTGCATGTAACATCAACCATAATCGGACTAATATGGTGCACACATAAACCGATTCTGGATGGATTTTCAAAAAAAATGATAAGTGAATTTCAAAGATTTAGTGGTAAATCATTGTAGAGTACCTCTTATAAGGAATAGATTAAAGGGATTTAACTCAATCACTTGAATTTTTTTGGTTTTTTTTTTTTTTTTTCAAAACCCAAAAAGGGTCATTAGATTTAAATTGTTGTTTGTAATTGATTAGGTTTTAGTTTTAGTTTTGATTTTGATGGAAATTGGAAAAAAATATTGAGTTTTGATTATTGGTTTTTTTATTTGTTAATTAAGTGATAATGATTATGATTTTGTATTTGTATTAGAATAATTAAAGTTTCTTTCAAGGTTAATTTAGTATTTTTACCATCATTTAAACGCCCCATATCCTACTCTTCAGGTTAGTTGAAATAATTCATAGGCCCAAATTAATCACAGTAGGCCCCAATTTAGCCAGGATAATTTTGCACCTGATTTATTGGGCATATACTTATATCTAACCTTATTTAAAAGAAGTTTACAATATTATTTAATAATTTTCGAGTCACATGTAATAAATCGGGATATTCAAATTATAATTTGGGGTGAATATTTGGTTTATTATTGAATTAGACGCCAAATCAATGTACATCGACTGAGTTTGTTTAGTTTTGTCCAACCAAGTATGTGATCAAACACGACCGATAGACCAGACTCGGTAACATGTTTGGTCATCGGTTTGACGTATCCTAATAAAAATCTTAGTTTTAGGTAATTAAGAACAATAGACACTGAAATTTTTTCCATATTAGCAATTTAAGTAATTCTCTAGTCAACAGTATCAATCACATTTTTCCCAAGTCATACTAATAATAAACAGTTTTAGTAAGATTTTAGACCCATAACATTTAACTGCAAGACCAATGTTATTTGATTTTGGAAAATTTGTGCCCTACTTTGTGAAAAGTAGGCCAATAAAACTTTTGTTTTACCACATAGAATGGTTTGTTTTTTCGTATTCATAGGCCAATATTTATAGATGCGACAACTTGTTTAGTTTCCGCAAAATATGAAGAAGTAAAGAAAGTTGTAAACGATAAAAGAAAAGTAGACCTCACTTTGAGATCCACCAAGGACTCAAAATTAATTTAGGAAATACAAGCAAAAAATTTGACTAATCACAAGTAACAATTCATGATAAGCATCTCTCGTCAATATCTAATCATCCATCTCATTATCATCCTCAACTACAATATCTTCCTCAACTCCAATATTAATGTAGTACGACTCGGGGATCGACCCCGGATCGGTGGACGGCCGATCCCCGATCCCAGTCAAGTTACTCGCCGAGTCAGCTGAGTTACTCGCTGGGGTTAATTAATATGACTTCTTTGTTTAGTTTCCTTCCTAATTAATATGCATTCCTGATTTATTTATAATGTTCACATAGCTGATATGTTTTCCATATTTCTCGTTCCTAATTTCTAATATTAGTTGGTTTATTTCCTTAATTGGAATTCCTAAAATGTTGTCAATCATTCTTTGTATAAATCATAATACAATAGTTATTAATGTAAACTAATTACAATCTTCCTTTCCTAGATTAGGTTTATCTTCCATCATAAGTATTCTTCACTATGAATTAAAAATTAAGTCCTCATTGTGTTTAAGCTTTTATAAGAATGCAAAGGATTTGTGATGAAAAAGACATGCATAACAAGAATAGAAATATTGTAAATGTATTCATGAGAAGAGATAAAACACCTTTTGAGTTTGTTCTTAGTCTTAAGCCTTTAGGGTTTCTTCGAGTTGTAAAAAGAAGATTGTTTTTGAAGTTATTTTTACAAATTTAACCATATTATCCGAGTAAATCGTGACTCAGATTGACTCAGACTCCGCTTAACTCGTAACTGACTCGACGAATAATTCCAAAAGACTATGCTCGACCGAGTATTTAGAGATCGTATCGTCCAAAGGCCGATACCCTAGTTACTCGCGAGTAACTCGGATGAGCCGTACTATATTGTCCAATATCATCCCAATTACACAATGTCATCACCAATCATAAGAGAATCATGATCCATTTATCCATTTTCAGGGGTAGACTGTTCTTCAAGGCTAATAATCATAGAACAACCAAGTCTTTTAGTAGATCTCGCATGAAAAGAATGTGACAATTCTTTTCCACCAACAACTATTACATACACTTCCACTAGTAGATCCCAGAATATTCATGCAAACATCATGTTGATAGGATCAAGTATTTCAATAGAAACCAAATAGAAATGTTCAAAATCGAACCTTTTTTCCCTTTGAATGAAGGTGCGGTTGCCACTTTGTATCATGTAGATTGACATTGTTTGAAACATTTTTGTACCACCCTTTTTATTTTAAGAAAATTTCCACTCTCCAGAATTTTTCTAAATTCACATGCATAAATTGATTGATATTCACATGCATAAATTTCCACTCTCCAGAATTTTTCTAAATTATTTTTTAGTATGACTTGATTTTTTATGAGTTTTAAAGGGTAGTGATACCATCCATAACTTGCTTGCTATTCAAAAGAAAGTTGCTTGTAAATCAAGTCATACTAAATATAATCCAATATAGTATTCAGTTTTTTGGTTAATTAGCCCTTATATTTAAATTTCTGGGTCTAAAAGACATGTAAAATATTGAGCTGGTCTAATAACCAAAATTCATCAAGATACTTTTTTAATATCCGGTATGAATATTTCACCCAACTAATTTTGGAGCAACTGACTATACCACCCTTATAGAAATTGGAAACGAAAGAAAGAGACGACCAGACGAGAGACTGGATTTTTTTAATTTTCTAATCTTCTCAGTCTCGTCCGAAATCGGGAAACGATGACTTAGGTTTCGTAAGAAAATGGAATTTTGTAAATTTTTATCGCTGTAACAAGGGTTGCCATTTTTTGTGTTATAGTTCCAAAGGGATCGAAATCTATGTGTGATTTGAGTCAAGTTCCAGAGCTAAAAACCAGCTGAAAGAAAGTTTCGGATGTAATTGGTTAGTAGACTATGCATAATAATCATGAATCTGATTACTAGAAGAGGTGAATCATGACTCCATTAAAAAATTGGTTCATGTTCTTTGACTGAGTATCTTGTTATTTTGATGAATGATTGATTGATGCTAATCTAATCGATTCCTACTTTATTTACGTGAATCTTCTTGTACTGGGTTTATCCGTTTATGTGAATTTTTTATTAATAGTACTTTATATAAGAGAATAACTTATTCAGGCACATAAGATGTTCGTAATATTGCCTCTTTCAATCCAACTATACATTTTTTATTAATAACAATAGAATTTATGTGGTCCCCATTGCTATTTATGTGGAAATAGAATTTTGGCAAGAAAAACACAAAAATAACAATAGAATTTATGTGGTCCCCATTGCTATTTATGTGGTTCTCTTGCTTGAGTACTTTTCCTTGCTCAATATAATTTTTAATCCAATAATGATAATTACTGGGTGTGTACAAACAAACGGGAAAGCTAGCTGAGCCCAATTATTCCAAATGGATGGATGACAGTACACTGAAGAGCATTTTGTTTTCAAAAGGGAACACTTATCATTAACTTCCAAATTTAAGCCAAGCAATATCTAAAGTCTTGCATCAAAACTAGTAAGAATTTCACATTAAATTTTGGCAACTAAATTGACTAAGCAACTAGCATTCTTACTTTAGATCATGCATCGAAACTCAGGTAAATGTGAAATGGGACACGTATATTTGGGACGACCAAAACTGTCACCTAAACTTTCAAGCCGGAGTGGTTCATATAGAACCGCTACCTATACAAACACGCCCCAGAATTCATGTGGGTCCACTTTTCGTGGGACCCTCGAAGCTCGCTTTCTCTTCCCTTCCCTTCCCCCTTCTATAAATTGACTAGTTATTCACTCTATTGCCTCTACAAATCTCTCGTTCTTCTTCCTCTCGATTACCTTCACTCTATGTTTTAATTTTTTTTCTCAATCTCCTCTCTTTTAGTCTTTCAACTTCTCTTAAAGTTCCCCCGTTTATTAAGTTCTTGTTTTGTTTTTTTTTTCTTTAAATTTTTATTTGAATCAAGATGAAGAAACAGAATGTATTGTTTTGGAGGGAATTTTTCTTTGAATTTTTCTTTGAATTTCCTCTTTTATGGTTTGGAGGGAAGAAGAAGTAGAGGAAAAAAAGAAAAAACTAGGGTTTGTGATTTTCTTAGCAAATATGAAACTTTATAGTGATGATGAAGACTCTAATAGTGATGAAGAAGTGGGTGCATCTGATAGTCTTGATTTCGATCCTACCGAATTGGATAATTTGTTGAATGAAGAAGAGAATGTCAACTAAAGAATGCTTAAGGATATTATTCAAGCACAAGAACAATATCGTCAGGAAGAAGAAGGTGGTAATGCTTCTAATAAATAGGTATGAGTTGTAACGATCTACAAACATGTATTTGCACGTCTCGATCGTCGAAAAGGAAAAAAAATCAATTTTTGTTTCCCAGAATCGGTTTATTCGATATCACCAAATAAACTAATTCTGGGTAAAATCCCCAAATTGGGTACCATAATCGGTTGTTGTTCATCACCATATAATCCGATTGTAGTAAATTTTTGGCGCGATGGGTACGTGACCAAAATCGGTTTATGTTGGTGATGTGCATATGCCGATTCCTTCACTCGGATTTTCCATTAAAATTCACGAAGTTCACAATCGGTTCATTGACGTATATATTTAATCCGATTGTGGAGAAGAAATGATACATAAAAAAAAATGACGAAAATCTGATTAAATGTTATGCAATGTGAACCGATTGTGAAATATGGAAATTTTTCTATGAAATCATCAAGTCCTTAATCGGACTTTATAATTGCTCATATAATTTGATTCCTTACAATCAGTTGTCTCGACTGTGACACTTAAACCGATTCTAAATCCTACATCTTTTGATATATGTTGTAGATTGTTGCGGCGTTCGATTGAAGATCATCCCAAACCCGTATCTCTGTTGGGTGTTGATATCTCTGCCCACTATTTCACCGATTTGGAATGGAAAGAAAGAAACGATGCAAAGCATGCACATTAGTTTTAGGTCGTCGTTCAAAAATATCATTTGGAACTTGTTTGTGAGATATGTGGAAAGCAAGAAAGTCACTGGGAAAAGGACAGACCGTGCGCGAAGAAGACGACAAGGGAATGCATTACTAAATCAAAGAAGTATGGTTGCCCATTTAAGATTGTAGTTAATAGACCCAGTGGACCCAATGGTAACGTATACAAGCTCAAGAAAGTGATGAATGGTTGTCATAATCATGATGATCCGGAATCTCTTATTGGACACGCGGCCGTTTGTGGGTTCAAACCATATCAATTGGAAACAGTAAGGTCGATGTAAGCATGTAAACAAAGTGGCATCCTTAGGAATATTAAGGATGATGATAAGGATAACTTTTCCACTTTGAGACAAATTTACACAGCAAGAGTAGCCTTTAGGAAGAGGGAATGGGATGGTAGAGCGGTTATGGAACAATATCAGTGGTTAGCCGATCAACTCGGATACACAATGAGGAAGCAAGTATTGGAAAGAAAAGTGACTCGTATTTTCTTGGCGCATCCGGAGATGATCAAGTTGGCCCATTGCTTCTAGCAAATTTTGTTAATAGATTGTACGTACAAGACCAACAAGTACAACATGCCGTTATTAAACATAGCTTGCCATACTTCTGACAAGCAAACTTTCACGGTAGCATGGGAGTTTATGGATCGGGAGAATGATGTGAGTTTTACTTGGATGTTAGAGTCCTTGAAGGAGATTTATCGTGGCGATTAAACTCCGAGTATCATAGTAACGGATAAGGACTAAGCACTAATGAATTCCATGGGAGTGGTTTTTCCGGACGCTAAGAATTTTCTTTGCATATGGCACATACAATGCAATATTAGAAGTAATTGTATGGGTCATATCCAAAAGCCAAAGCCACAAAAAGGTACCACTCGTGAAAAGGAGGAAGATGAGCGTCTTCAAAAACTAACTCCGGAACAACGAGATGAGGACAAGAAGAAAATAAAATCAGAGTATGAAGCGAATGGGTAACTATGGAAGGCTTTTCAACATCATTGGGATTTAATGGTACACTCAATATCGGTTCCCGAGTTCGAATCTTATTTGGAGAGTTTTATTAGGCTATGGAAGAAGGATTACTAGAAATGTGTGGTTTATTGCTTGAAGGAATTGTTGGATACATACAAGGAAAACTTTGTCTATGATTACACCTACCAACACATGCATTATAAGAATAAGGCGACAAGTATCGCAGAAGGATCTCATGGACGTTTGAAGAGCTTGCTCCGAGGGTGCCAAAACAACGTGGTTACGGTACAACAAGTGTTGGAATGAGTATTTTCCTTTTGTTAAGAACTTGAACTATCGAATGTTTATATTTTGTCGCTTTCATAAATTGTATGTTGCAAACCTAACCAATCTTAATGGATGAAAGTGATTTGTCTTTTTTGGGTACGTTGGACTCATGAAATTTGTAACATAATCGGTCTTCCCATACGCTTTTAAAGTCCGATTCTGGAGGTAGTTTGTTGCATCTTTTTCATAATCGGTTTATATTACAATTGTTATAAACCGATTCTGAATTCAAACAAGAATCAGTTTACTCAGGAGATATTATAAACCGATTCTGAACAAAACTCTTCTGGGATCCTTTCAGAATCGGTCTTTGAGGACGATAATGTAATCCTATTTTGGGAAGAAAAAGTTACAGAAGAACAGACAATTTTTAACTCAATAATCGGATTATATATATGCACTAATAATTTGATTCTTGATTTCTCTACAAATCCGAACCTAACCCAGAATCGGTTGATGTGTGCATTAACTTAAACCGATTGTGGTTGATGCGCATGCTCATCCAGAATCGGGTTATGTAGGTGCACAATAAAAACCGATTGCATGTAACATCAACCATAATCGGACTAATATGGTGCACACATAAACCGATTCTGGATGGATTTTCAAAAAAAATGATAAGTGAATTTCAAAGATTTAGTGGTAAATCATTGTAGAGTACCTCTTATAAGGAATAGATTAAAGGGATTTAACTCAATCACTTGAATTGTTTGGTTTTTGTTTTTTTTTTCAAACCCCAAAAAGGGTCATTAGATTTAAATTGTTGTTTGTAATTGATTAGGTTTTAGTTTTAGTTTTGATTTTGATGGAAATTGGAGAGAAAAAAATTGAGTTTTGATTATTGGTTTTTTTATTTGTTAATTAAGTGATTATGATTTTGTATTTGTATTAGAATAATTAAAGTTTCTTTCAAGGTTAATTTAGTATTTTTACCATCATTTAAACGCCCCATATCCTACTCTTCAAGTTAGTTGAAATAATTCATAGGCCCAAATTAATCACAGTAGGCCCCAATTTAGCCAGGATAATTTTGCACCTGATTTATTGGGCATATACTTATATCTAACCTTATTTAAAAGAAGTTTACAATATTATTTAATAATTTTCGAGTCACATGTAATAAATCGGGATATTCAAATTATAATTTGGGGTGAATATTTGGTTTATTATTGAATTAGACGCCAAATCAATGTACATCGACTGAGTTTGTTTAGTTTTGGCCAACCAAGTATGTGATCAAACACGACCGATAGACCAGACTCAGTAACATGTTTGGTCATCGGTTTGACGTATCCTAATAAAAATCTTAGTTTTAGGTAATTAAGAACAATAGACACTGAAATTTTTTCCATATTAGCAATTTAAGTAATTCTCTAGTCAACAGTATCAATCACATTTTGCCCAAGTCATACTAATAATAAACAGTTTTAGTAAGATTTTAGACCCATAACATTTAACTGCAAGACCAATGTTATTTGATTTTGGAAAATTTGTGCCCTACTTTGTGAAAAGTAGGCCAATAACACTTTTGTTTTACCACATAGAATGGTTTGTTTTTTTCGTATTCATAGGCCAATATTTATAGATGCGACAACTTGTTTAGTTTCCGCAAAATATGAAGAAGTAAAGAAAGTTGTAAACGATAAAAGAAAAGTAGACCTCACTTTGATATCCACCAAGGACTCAAAATTAATTTAGGAAATACAAGAAAAAAATCTGACTAATCACAAGTAACAATTCATGATAAGCATCTCTCGTCAATATCTAATCATCCATCTCATTATCATCCTCAACTACAATATCTTCCTCAACTCCAATATTAATGTAGTACGACTCGGGGATCGACCCCGGATCGGTGGACGGCCGATCCCCGATCCCAGTCAAGTTACTCGCCGAGTCAGCTGAGTTACTCGCTGGGTTAATTAATATGACTTCTTTGTTTAGTTTCCTTCCTAATTAATATGCATTCCTGATTTATTTATAATGTTCACATAGCTGATATGTTTTCCATATTTCTCGTTCCTAATTTCTAATATTAGTTGGTTTATTTCCTTAATTGGCATTCCTAAAATGTTGTCAATCATTCTTTGTATAAATCATAATACAATAGTTATTAATGTAAACTAATTACAATCTTCCTTTCCTAGATTAGGTTTATCTTCCATCATAAGTATTCTTCACTATGAATTAAAAATTAAGTCCTCATTGTGTTTAAGATTTTATAAGAATGCAAAGGATTTGTGATGAAAAAGACATGCAGAACAAGAATAGAAATACTGAAAATGTATTCATGAGAAGAGATAAAACACCTTTTGAGTTTGTTCTTAGTCTTAAGCCTTTAGGGTTTCTTCGAGTTGTAAAAAGAATATTGTTTTTGAAGTTATTTTTACAAATTTAACCATATTATCTGAGTAAATCGTGACTCAGATTGACTCAGACTCCGCTTAACTCGTAACTGACTCGGCGAATAATTCCAAAAGACTATGCTCGACCGAGTATTTAGAGATCGTATCGTCCAAAGGCCGATACCCTAGTTACTCGCGAGTAACTCGGCTGATCCGTACTATATTGTCCAATATCATCCCAATTACACAATGTCATCACCAATCATAAGAGAATCATGATCCATTTATCCATTTTCAGGAGTAGACTGTTCTTCAAGGATAATAATCATAGAACAACCAAGTCTTTTAGTAGATCTCGCATGAAAAAAATGTGACAATTCTTTTCCACCAACAACTATTACATACACTTCCACTAGTAGATCCCAGAATATTCATGCAAACATCATGTTGATAGGATCAGGTATTTCAATAGGAACCAAATATAAATGTTCAAAATCGAACCTTTTTTCCCTTTGAATGAAGGTGCGGTTGCCACTTTGTATCATGTAGATTGACATTGTTTGAAACATTTTTGTACCACCCTTTTTATTTTAAGAAAATTTCCACTCTCCAGAATTTTTCTAAATTAACATGCATAAATTCAGATGTTATCATCACATTATATGTGATAAATCCATAGTTAGATTTACACCAACACTTCAAATTCATATAGGCTAATAACGAGTTTGAATGGTTTAGGAGTGGTTTGGTTTAGGTTTAGGTTTTTTGATGATGAGTTCTTTTTTTTTTTAGATGAACCATAAGAACACTACAACAGACAGTCGTATTTGTGACATTCTATTTGCAACACAAGAAAAAATGCTACAAATGTTATTCATTAGTGTCGTATTGTGCGTCACACATGGATTGTGTTAGCTAAGTACTAAATAGTTTCAATGTCTTAATTTGCAACGTTGTTGCTAGCATCAAAAATAAAAATAAAATAAATAAATCATTTTTCTTAACGTCTCAAGGTGTAAAAAAAATGAAGTTTTTTATTATTCCGTATAAACAGGTCTTTGAACTAACTTGGTGAATCAAGAGGTTACACGTTAACCTTTTTTACTTCAACATCCCGATTTAACTTTTGCTCAACAAATAACCACCTACCCATTATCCTGTCAAAGTATAAAAAAGAAAAAAAGAAAAAAATAATTAACCGCCACCAAAATTTGTGAATGAGTTTTCATTGGCTATAATTATTAACCGTGAAATCTTATTGGTCCACTCGTCTTTAATGACGAAACTTTGTGTCATCGTGAGAATTTATTTTTTCTTTAAAATAGAAAAGAGTTGGACCCGATCTTGTTTACTCTCCACTTAATCATTCTTAAAAAGTGAATATGGATATGGTGGAGTTCTTCTTAAGAACTTCCTTTTCTCCGTGTGTTACATTAATTAATCAGTCGGGAATAGCCTCTAAAGGCGCAGAAGTTAAATGATAGTATTAGCAATCATATTATGTGGTAAGTTTATTTTTGTGATCCAGATCCTATAACTTTACGAATATTTTTTATATTTGATAATTTATATGTTTTTGAACTGTTATTTGGTTGTGAAAATAGTGTACCTGATTAGATATTTTAGATCCGGATGAATTTGTTTATCTATCAAGGTTTTGTGGTTTTGCATGATTTTTAAAATTTGATTATTATAAAATTCTAGATTTCTCATTGTTCTTTAAAGAGTCTTTATTTTGGTGATTTTGTTGAAATTTTATTTTCAATGTAATTAGGAAAAAGAAGGATGATACTCTCAGGGCTAAGAAGTTGAAGAAATAGAAGAACATATTTTAGTCTCATTGTCCAAGAATCACCTTCAACTCAAATAATCAATTCCAGGTCTGGAGCAACAATAACTAGAGGATTGGAATCAATTTTTATTTTTAACAAGCGAACCAAAATTTAGGTGTTTAAGATCTAAAGTGTATGAAAGTTTTGTTCAGCAACATTTAGATTTATTAGGTATTCTTCAACAATTAGATTGGTGTATTGTACTTTTCCATTATTTTGGAACTTACTGTAATTTTTATCTATTGAAATGTACATCACTATTTTTCCGAAAGTTATCAAATTGTTCAATGGGTTGGTGTTTGCATACGACTCTACGATGACTTTAACATTAATTGCACAAATTTAATTGTTTTCGCAACCACAAAAAATTATTGTAAATATTGTCACTTTACCAGCGTCATGTAAATATGTTATTGATAATTTTAAAAATAAAAAATTATTAATTAAATATAAATAGAAATAATGTACGGATTATTTGAATAATAAATTAATATTTTTAATAAGATGGAAAGAAAGCTTTTTTGACGTAAATAATATGTTTGTGATAGAAAATTATGCTATAGAAACTCCTTGGTATAAGTGACGCTTTTAGCGTCGGTCGGATTATTTGGAACACCTTTTTTTATAATGCATTGACCGACAGCAAAACAACATCACAAAAATATATTTGTGACGGAAAATCAAAAATTTGTGACAATATTTTTCACTGAAAAAATCATGTTTTGTTGTAGTGGAATATCAGTGCTCAATAACTATTTTTTGTGTCGATTACAATATTTATTCATGCCTGACTCTAACCATAACCAGTTCTTTGCCAACAATTTGAATGGGTTTCAATGTAACTGAAATAGAAAATCAAGAGAAATATACCCAACTCAAAAGTCTTAAAATCTAAAAAAAAATCTTCCATTAAAACTGCAACCCGTTTTTTGAGTATGGCATTGATGAACACCAGCAGATGATGTTTTTTTATTCTTCTGGAAAAAAAATCTTCATATCCAGTTCCCATATAAGATCCCCAAGAAGGAACTTCATCAAAATCTCATTCCTTCAAAGGTTGCAATGTCTGGACATAAGAGCTCAGATGAAAATCAAAACTATTATCCCCCTGACAGTCTATTAGAATTCCCTTGTCTTGGAATCTAAATTATAAATATATACCCTGCAGAGCTTATCTTTCTTCCTTTGATTTGCAATTCTCCAGTAAATAAACAATCTTCCATTAATATCTGACATCCTCAAACACATAAATCCTTACTCGGTGAGAGAGAAGTTTGTGTTACCATAAAGGGGTGATGAAATGTTTTCTTGCAACTCACAAAATGTTCGCACTAAATTTTTATGTTTACTATATTGACAGGTTATGGACAACATTTTACACCTTCTACATAATTTTACAGATTGTTTTCTCAATTCTTACAATGTGTTTTTTCATTATAACTTATTAATAAAAGATAGAGATAAAACTTTATAATTGATTGTGTTGTGTTGTTTTCTTTTTTGTTTTTTTGAAATTTAATTGATTGTATTAGGGTTTAATTACTATTGTTTGGTTATGCCTTAGTCTGATCAAATTTCATTCTAACTAAATCAGTAAATTGGAAAATAATTATTCACAAAATATAATTTCCATGAACTACATTGCTTAAATCAAGAACGCGCAATTGGGGGATATGAATTACTTCCCCCAACCAGGGGTGGCTGATAAGGGGTAACTTTGATTATGAAAATACCAAAATACCCTTTCCTAATTAAAAACCTTTATGAAAAGACTGTTATGCCCTTTCCCCTAAAATAATTAAATCTAAAAACCAAATAAGTGTATCCCCCAATTCCATTTGATTTCCGGCACAGTTAGGGTTTTGAAAAAAAAAAATTCTTCATTGTTCTTTGAGAAGGTTGGTGATTGGTGAAGAAGAAGAGGACTTCACGGCGAACTCGGACGATCAACCACTCGCAGTCATGGCTTCTTTGAGAAGGTTAGTAGTGATTTTGAACTCATTTATGATTGTTTTAATCGATTTATAGCAATGGGTTTAGGTTAGAATCGCCAAACATAGCTGAAACAGTCGAGTTACACAGAGTACCGGCATGGTTATTTAGGATGAAGAACATGTCGGAAGTGATGAAGAACATGTCGGAAGTGATGAATAATGTGATGGCATAGAAATTTAGGATGAAGACCATGCCAGTACTAAGTTCCGACATGGTTATTTAGGATGAAGACCATGTCGGTACTGAGTTCCGGCATGCTTGAAAATTAGACTATCCATGCCGGTAGTCAAGTGAAAAAAAATCAATCTTCTGGATACTTTTCTTCATGTTCCGGCATGGTTATTTAGGATGAAGACCACGCCGGTACTGAGTTTCGGCATGCTCGAAAATTAGACTATCCATGCCATCATGGAGAACAAGAGGCTTGAATCATTTCCAAGCACAATTGGCAAGTAAAATTCCCATCATCTTCAACTATTTTGGTTGAGCTGCTTTCATTATTCTTCACCGATAGAACCTGCTGATGGCTTGTACCCTCTGCAGCTTCATGAGAATCCGAATGACTTCTTACTGGTGAGTAACCAACACAATCTGCATGCTGCCAAGCATCGCAAATATCACATTGTACCCATAATCCTTTATATTTATAGCTTTCATTCACATCCCCACATATGCACTCGACACGTTTTTAATCTCTTTAGGTTACTAATCTGATGTATGTTAACTTGCATTTCATTGTTAAAAGTTACATCGCCATCAGATGCTAGCCTGCGATGACCAAAGATGCAAGCGAGCAGCTCGACAGTTTTTCCCATGCCCATCTCATCTGAGGTTTCCAAACATGAAGAAGCATGGTTAACAATTAAAAACATGTCAGAGGGAACAAAAAATACTAACAGCGAAGGATGGCAATTCAGCAGCATGAATATGAAGGTAATTCCAACTCATGCATTGATATATGTCACCCCATGTAACTAAGCCTAGTACCAAATACACACAAAAGTCAAATGTGAGGCACCACAAGAAGCATGGTACAGGACGACTCGGCGAACTCGGACGATCAAAAATAGCAATGGGTTTAGGTTAGAATCGCCAAACATAGCTGAAACAGACGAGTTACACAGAGTACCGGCATTGTTATTTAGGATGAAGACCACGCCGGAAGTGATGAAGAACATGTCGGAAATGATGAAGACCATGAAGGAAGTGATGAAATTCAATGCCGGTACTAAGTTCCGGCATGCTCGATATAAATGTTTCCATGCCGGTAGTCAAGTGAAAAAAAAAATCAAGTTTCTGGATACTTTTCATCATGTTCCGGCATAGAAATTTAAGCAAAATACTATGCCGGAACAGGTACCGGCATGCTCGAAAACTAGATTTCCATGCCGGTACCTGTTCAAATTTCCAACAATGTCGGCATAGGTTTTTGGTTATAAACCCTGTCGGCATCGAGCTTTTTCAACTGCAACAATGGTGGATTCAAAGAAAAAAAATCAAAATTTCAACCTCTTAGCTGCAATTCTCTCATCACAATCATCTTCCATTTTCAAAAAAATAAATTCCTCTCAAATTTTTTCCCCTCCTTCTACTTCTCACTCACACAAATTAAAATAAAAAATCAAACTAATCTATCCCCCAAATACTTAAGAATTTACTAATTAAAATTTATCACTAATTAGGATTGGTGAGGGCTAGATTAGGAATTAAAAAAATAATTACATAGGTGGTCACCCAAAAATGCTATTGGGACACCGTTTTTGTCATGTAGCTATATCCCCTAATTGCGCTTTCTAAATCAATTGTAGAACTTGAAAACACAGGGAGAATTCATAGTCAATATCAAGTTTCAAAGTTAAAGCTATAGTTGTTGTAAATCACCCTTAAGATACCCAATACAATATATTTTTAGGTTTTCATATATCTTAATGAAGAATAATTTTTTATTATTCTTTATTCATCCGTACCTTTAGAGATAAGAAAATTGGAAATGTATTAGTAAAGTTGAAAAGACAGGGAAACACGCGAAAGTTAAAGAACTCGAATTTGTCCATCTAAATTTTATCAAAAATGTAATATGTTGTAATTAAGTATACATGGATTGTGATATAAAAAATTAAATGTTGAAAATCATTGTTTTTTTCCGTGTATAATTATAATCAAATTAAAAATAAAATATTCTACAAGTTACGTGTTACTTAAATCGGTTGAATTATTTGAGTTTACACAGATGTAGTTGCACAAGTAAAGATTTTGTAATTTTTATATTGAGATTATACAAATTTGGTTTTTGAAAAATCTTAGAAACATTTATCATTATAAAAATAATTTTTAAATTTATCAAAATAACATTACTTGCTACTTGTTTTTTATAATCCTGAAACACAAACTACAAATTCAAAGTAAGAGTTATTCAACTGCAAGACTTATGTTATTTGATTACAGAGAATCATTGCTCAACTTTATAATGTAAAGTAAGCCAGTAAAATTTCAATTGTTGTTTTTTTCATCAACCGATTTTGTAAGTGTGACAACTGATTCATTTGACAACTTGAAATATTTGTTGCTGAACTTTTATGTTGTTTGTCGTCAGAGCTCAGTGACATTTACAGACAACCAAGATGGTGAAGTTCTCAGCAGATGAACTTCGGGTGATTATGGATAAAAAACATAATATCTGTAAAATGTTTGTTGTTGGACACTTCCACCATAGTAATAAAATCTTGAAATTAGTTTATCTAGTAATTACTGCATAATCTGGCCATAAACTAAGTGCATTATTGTTTTCTTTTTCAATTTTCATTGAAAAACAGACTAAGTAGGATCAAAGAAATTTTAACTATGCAAGGTGGTTAGATCAGATAGTTGTTCCTGGATCTTCTTCAGTGGAAGTTGTAAATAAAGTGTAAATATGACGTACAATCAATGAGATAACTCACAACAACTATATATCCACATAATCAATAATTTGGGCCAAAGTGAAGGAGGCTTGAGTATTTGGTTTCAATTATCATATTAAGGATATTGTGTTGATGTTATGTTACACAATAATGTTAGTGAAAAAGCAGGGGTCCAACAACCTCACCCTATATTTCGATTAGCAATCTGTATGGACTAACTCTAATATACTTTTAAGAGAATCAACTAGACAGTCAGACTCTTTTTCCTTCTTTTTTTTTTTTCTGAAGCATGGTTTTGTATTGATAATTAAAACGAGATTACATGTGGGAATGTGGTTCCTCTGGTATCATTTAATACATTTTGTTGTAAAAAAGCAGGGACCATGCATTCCCAAATTTTAGTTTGTAATACTCCATGTTGGCTATCATCCGCTGCATGGTTGGATAGAGTGTCCGCTACCTGATTTGTTTCTCGGTAATTGTGGAGAATCGAGTATTGGGGAATTTCTGCCAGTCTGGTGTTGATCTCAGTAATGTCTCTCAGGTACCATGGTGGGTCCGCCTGTTTTTTGATGAAATGAACTAGGGTTTGCGAGTCTGATTCTATGAATATTTTAGTCCATTGGTATCGTGGAACCATCCTTAGAGCCATTAGTAAGGCCCATGTTTCTGCGAGTAGCGCTGTTGTGATCCCCAGTGGTTGGGCCATTGCAACACAGATAGTCGTTGTTGAGTCTCTGCAAATAAACGCTCCCCCCGCAGGCCCCGGATTGCCGCGGGCAGCTCCATCAGTGTTGATTTTGATCCAATGTTGTTCCGGTGGTTTCCATCCAACTTGAATAACTCTAGTCCTCCGGGATGACGACATGTCAGGTATTGTAGCATTCAGGCCGGGAAGAATTGGGGTCAACACTGCATTGGCCCAATTGTATTCCTGGTACATCCGGATTGTTGATTTGATTATCTCAGCAGGAGGTTTATGATTTCTTCCATAGATCAGATCATTTTTGGCTAACCAAATTGTCCAGAAGATGAAGCAGAATGAAGTTGTGGCTGGTGTCATTTGTTTGAGTTGGAGCATGTGATTGATGGTGGTTGATGGAGTTAACGGTGGATGTCTATGGTATTGAAAATTTGGTTCTGCTTCAAGATGGTTGAAAATAAGATCCCAAGCTTCTCTGGCAAATTGGAAAGTGAGGAGTATATGTTCAGCTGTTTCTGGGGAAAGATTACATCTAGGACAAAAGTTGGAGGGAGTAAGATGAATTTTATGTAAAAGAGCGAAGGTAGGTAAACCTTCATTGATAGCTTTCCAAAAGAAAAGATGTATTTTTTTTTTGGGGGGGGGGGGGCATTTTAATGTCCAGATGTGAGTTGAAGATTGAAGCTGAATTATGGGAAGGGTAGCGGTGGAATGGTGAGTGAGCATATGATATCCGGATTTAACTATATATTTTCCATATTTTGTAAAGGGCCAAAGAATTTTATCTGGTGGAACATCTTGTGGTAGGTGAATGTTAACAATCCTGAGCATGGCTGATTGCGGCAGTGGTGATAATCGGTCATGGATCCACGAATTAGTAGTTGCATCTATAAGATCGGAAACTAAAGGAAAATCCAGGCAATGATGTTGGTTAAGGGGCAGGTGGTCCGGTATCCAGTTGGAATTGGTGCGAGTAGAATTCCCTATGCCTATTTTGTTAAAAATATGGGGTGTGATGCAAGAAATGAGGTAAGTGAGTTGTTTCCAAAGTGGGCTGGCCGAATTAGGGGGGGTTGGTTGGATTGGAGAAAAGGTTGATTGTGAAAATATTTTTCTCTGCACATCAAAGTATAAATCGAGTCATGCTGATCATGGATTTGCCAAACTCGTTAGAGTAAAAGTGCTTTGTTGTGGTCTAAGCTTTTCCTAATTCCCAGTCCCCCCTCAGCTATGGGTTTCGACAGTTTATCCCAGCCTAAAGGGTTCAGTTTTTTGGTAGATACATCATGGCCCCAGAAAAAAATTCCTAATAACTTTATCTATCTCCTTTGAGCTTGCATAGGTAAAAGGTTGGTCTGCATAATGTGGTTTGCAATAGGTAATAATGAGGTTTTAATGAGTACTAACCTTCCTTTTTGGTTAAGGCATTTTGTTTTCCACCCTTTAGATTTGCGAGCCATTCGCTGAAGTAGCGGCCAAGAAATATGTGTTGATGTTCTTCCACTCTTGAATTGGACTCCCAAGTACATTGGTGGTGTTGATGTAGCCGTCATGTCAAAGACGCTTTGGATTTCACCGATGATAATGGGATCAAGCCATGGATGATGAATTATGTTTAATAAAAAGTATATCAAGGAGTTAATATCTATATCTCTCGATTTGATCTATACTCAAGCAAATATAAATCTGAGAGTCTTTATCAAATACAAGAGATATAAACTTGGATGGTACCAAAGACCAATATCCAAGGATCAATCAATTTCCAATCAACAACCAAGGGTTGGATTTCACAATTGATCGATACAACACACAACCTGTGATATTTCAAATATATAACAAAATATAATGCGGAATAGAAATAACACAGACACCAAGAATTTTGTTAACGAGGAAACCCCAAATGCATAAAAACTCCGGGACCTAGTCCAGATTGTACACCACACTGTATTAAGCCGCTACATACACTAACCTACTACAAACTAACTTCAGTCTGGACTGTAGTTGAACCCTAATCAATATCTAAATAATTCAAGGTACAGTTGCGCTCCTTACGTCTCTGATCCCATCATGATACTACGCACTTGATTCCCTTAGCTGATATCACCCACAACCAAGATTTTCTACGACCCAAAGTCAAAGACTTTAATAAACAAATCTGTATCACACAAAAAAATCTACGATAATAGATAAATTTGTCACCCACAGATAAACCTACGATTTTTGTTCCGTCTTTTGATAAAATCAAGGTGAACAGGAACTAATCAATAAATCGAACTTATATTCCAAGAATAACCTAGAATTATTGGTTACCTCACAATAATATAAATCGTATGGTAGCAAAACTAGATATTGTGGAATCACAAACGACGAGACGAAAATATTTGTGATTTCTTTTTATCTTGCCCTATCGAAGATATAATCTCAAGCCAAATATTCAATTGAACTCGTACGATGGAAAATGGAAAGATCAGATCGCTCAACTACAATAGAAGTAGTTTCGTTTGGCTTCACAATACCAATGAAGTCTTTAAGTCGTTAACCGACAGGGTCTCGAGAAGAAACCTACGGTTAATGGAAAATCGACTCTAGCAAACCAACTAGTATCACACAGGAGGTGCGTGGATTAATTTTTCCAGTTGCTAGGTGTCTCCTTTATATAATTTTCAAATCAGGGTTTGCAATCTAAGTTACCTTGGTAACAAAGCATTTAATATTCACCGTTAGATGAAAAACCTGATTTATCAAGCAAATATCTTTCAACCGTTAGATCAAAACTTAACTTGTCACACATAAATGAAATGTATTCATTTAGGTTTGAGTAACAGTACCTAAACGTGTACACTTAGTTGGTTCACAAATAGCTAACCAATGGTTAGCCATATGAGCACTTTCATATCAACCATATTCATTTTCTTCATAACTAGTTCAAATGACTCATAAGAACTAGTTCAAGGGTTTTTCAATTGCTTAGATATTTATACACATACACAATTGAAACAAAATTGGTTTGATTCACTCGAATCAATTCATGAACAATATATCCCCGGTTTGCAAAGATTTCATTCCTTATTGATTTATTGTTTGAGTTCATGAGCTAACCGATTTGAGAAATATAACCAGCTTGGGTATGCGTACGGGTATGCGTACCTTACCTACCGGCTTTGAGTTCACAAACTCAGCAGAAATTTTAGGTTGAAAACTTCCGTTGGTACATGTAAGGGTATGTGTACCTAAGGTGAGTGTATTACTAGTTTCCAAACTATAAACTCAGTAGAAATTCTTGGTTCAAGAACTTCTGCCAGTACGGGTACGCGTACCCAACCTGTCTCCTTCACCAATACCGCATACACACATATGCACGCACTTGGTTTCCAGTACATGGACTTATACACTAATGTGTGAACACACTATATATGCTTATATCCATAGGTGGTTACGTAATCTCAACTCTACATTTCAATCATTGAAACATTCTTCTATAATGTTATAATAGTCGTTAGACATAAGAATCGACTATAGTCATCAAAGCTATTTTCAGGATTGAAGCTTTATCATGACTTTCGTCATGGGTAAAGATGAAAAGTGGTTAAAATGAAAGCTTACCAACACATATTTCGAGAAAAGGATAGGCGAGTAAACTCATCTCGAAATAGCAAATGTGTATGTATGAAAACTATCATACTTATACGACTGTTGTATCAAGAGTAGGAGATAGTTAGACTTTTGAGTGATAGATAAGTTCAAGTCTCCACATACCTTTTTGGTCGGATGAAGTTCCACAGATTCCTTGAGTAGTTCTTCGTCTTCGTAAGATAATCGTCATGGAGTCTGGAGATCAACTATATTTAGCTATCCTAGACCGAGACTTAGTCATAAGTAAACTAGAAATCAATACGTATAGTTTTGATCACTAATATTGACAAACATGCTTGAGATAGCAATGCATGCGAGTTCGATTGAGCAATGCTCTAACAATATCACCCTTTGTCAATTTTAGTGACAAAACTATCAATACATATGGATTACAAAATAGATAAAACTTTGTAGCTTCTCATCCACATGCTTGATCTCCTTGGTGCTTCAACATTACTTGAAAACTTCTTCTTTTCCAAATACTCCCATGATTCCATAGATGTTCAGTTCATCATCATAGTTGTTGAAGTCCCGTAGCTATAACAATGAGAAAACAAAAGCTCTCGATCATTGTTATACAGTGTCATAGTATTATTACACAGCATCAAAGTTCTTATATCACAACTTCGACAACAATACTATGGTGATATGTATCACTCCCCCTTGGTCAATACTTCATCTCAACATGAAAACCACTCCCCCTTACATAATGATCCGAAAACCATATGTATTTTTAGTGTGAACTACATATTAATTCTGCCCCTTTATGTTAATAAAATTGGCAAGGGTACGAAAACGGGATCCTAATGAAATTTTCACGGAGATGCTTCAAGACCAAAGAAAAAGACATATCAACTTTGTTTAGATGCAATCATAAAGCCGAAGATAAATGCATTCATCAAGGAGTTTATAAAGATACAAGATAACCCCTAAAAATTCCACAGACGCACTCCCCACAAAGATATGGAAATTAAGCGCAAGTTCAAAAGAACTCTCCCCCATTTGATGTCATTCCCGAGAGAACAACAAGAGCGACCTTACTTTTACAAGAAATAAGGATTTTTTTGGACATCAAAAACCACAAAAATGATTTTGTATCCGAAAATCCTCAATTAATATAACCACATGAAAGCCCATGATTAATTTAATAGGAATACACAACCAAAATAACCACAAACGAATCTATGATTACTCTTGTTGAGAATGCTCACATAATAAGACATATGGAGCTGCACAGTATATACATAGAATATGGATCATGGAAGATCAATACTGCGGCATAAACAAGGATTCATCCTATTTTTCATCATTGTTTGCACAATGACATACAATAGACATAATCCTCGTAAACAAAAATTTTATTCTTGTGTTTTAGGAAGAATAACTAGAGTTTGGAATAACCATTATTGTGATTACACATAGCTATGTCCAATGTTTTTCATCTTTGTTTTTTAGATTTATTTATTTAAACTCTTAAATTGTTTGGAAGATGATTTTCGTAGTATTAATCTTTATGGTTTTATATATTGCAATATGTTATGGGATATGTGTGTTTGCGTCCATGAACTATTATTGTCCCATACAATATCAAAAGTTATCTCTTTTATATGTCGATATGCAAGTATTGATACAAGATCGATGGACTTTTGACAAACAAAAATTGAACCTATTATGTCGTTAGAACATTCATTTTTCATAGCTTATTTCATACCTTAGAATGAATTCTTTGATTATTTCATAGCTTTGAAAAGGTCCATCAAAATAGGAGTCACTGATATCCTTGATTTTCTTGACCGTAGAGACACCATGTTCATGAGTTAGAACATTCATTTTTCGGTCAACGATGCGAGCAAGATGCCTGGCTTTAACGCAATCAATGATGACTTTCTTTTGGTTCCTGATCAAGATGTTTTTATTATCAAGGATTCTTGCTTGTCCATCAAATAGTTGATTTATCTGCAATTGAAGGTTAGCAAGCTCGTTCTTAACCTCATTTTAAATGAAAATTAAATCCTTGACCAATTCTCCTATCCAAGAGTCATACTCTTTCCTTTCAAGCATCTTTTTCAGAATCAGATCTTAAGTTGAATCAGATCCTTTGAAGTCTTCTTCCATCTCAATGTTTACTTCTTTTTGAGGTTCATCAGAGGTTCCCATAGACATATTTTTCTGGGAACAGGATAAACACATACAAGACATATATATGTTGTCAATCAAGGGAGACACCCTAGAAACCCTAGAATTCCTTAGAGAAGACTTGGACGTGCGTGGACCTGAAGAATATATCAGAAACAAGAAGTAATCAAAAGGAAATGAAAACTGTTTCTCAAAATGTCCCTTTTAAACAAGGCTCAATATCTGAAAAGTTGGATGGATCAAAAAAAAAAGAGATATGATCTCACCATGAGTGTTTAGAAATATAGGGATATCATTAGTCAGTCTATTTTTGGTATTCCTTTTCTCTCTTTGACTATTTTTAACTCCATAGAAGTTTCTTACAGTCATTTGAGAGAATCCGTTAAATGGAATTTTTTGATGACTAAGTCTAGGACCTCTAGAAATTGGTTCTAGAGGATTAACTGAGATATGTCTCCACCTTCTAAACTTAGATCTACCAGTCTTATTCTCATATACACTGGGAACCTGTGTTTTTGTGGTATAGTTTGCACTATCAGAGAAAACACAATTCATGTAAGGTTTTTGAAATGAATGATCATTAAAAAATCTTTTATGAGAATTATGGTCTTCTATAGGAGTGAAATCCATTGTTGATTCCTTCAGATGATTAATTAGATTGACGATGAATAAAAGAAGATTTCGAAGATTGGAAATCTATTTCTTCCTTGCATAACAATGTTTAGAAATATGATTTCTTTTCCCACGGAATGAAAAAGTTCGTGGAAGAGAATTATTGACAAATATATGTTTCGAACCCATATCCCGTTTGGAAGCCTGCTTTTTATGTAAATATTTTTTAGCAGAGACTTCCGTTGGTGAGTTATTCTTCGTGTCAGGTAGCTTGCTTGGCACAGAAGAATTTCTCATTTCAACAGTATTTTCCTTTGTCAAGGAGATAGAATTTCTTTTGGGCTAGGTGAAGAGATGCAGAAATGTTCTCTGTTTCAACACGAAGGTTATTCAGATTAGATAGTTGTGTCTCAATTAAACGTTTTTCTCTAATTGTCCCTTCTTTAACAATATTCTCAAGGATACTAATCTTCTTTTGTTGAAGCATATTCTCCTGAGTGAGTTTTTTAATATTATTAGTGAAGGACTCAATGATTTTATAGATTTCACGTTCTCGATCAATAGACTTTTCAAATTCATCCAAGAGTTGAGCATGATTGTGGAGATCAATCGTCTCAGCTGGATTTTCTTTGTTTCTAGTGACATTCAATTCTTCTTCTGACATCTTGTCAATTGTCTTGTTTCCTTCTTGGGATTCGGAAGAATAATCTAAGGAGTTAACCTTTGAGGGAAAACCAAGACACTTGACATATTTAAAAGTATTGGAAGACATAAACTATGCGTAGATAGGAGATACTACTTTGTCCACATAATCAGATTGCTACAAACACATACTTATAAGGTCTTTAAGTTGTTTTCCTGTTCTGATACCAATTGAAAAAGCGGGGGTCTAACAAACTCACATAATATTTCGATTAGCAATCTGTATGGACTAACTCTGATCGTTGTCGTATGCGTCAAAAATAATTTACACTTTCTTACTACTCAAAATATAAATATAGCAAGGGCAAGAAAGGATCGATCCCACAGAGAGGTCTAGGTTGTCTCGTTGTTTCGGTTTCCTATGAGTAACACCGGGGGTTTTTCTGATTTTTATATACTAAAATAAAATAAAAGTAAAACAATAAAAAGTAACACGCAAATCAAGATAGTGAGAATATTGGTTAAGGATTCATCTTCATTCACAAATATGTTTTCTTCACAATAATTAGAATTGATATTTAATCTCAACTTTTATCAAAAGCCCTAGAATATCTTGATCGCAAGTATATACCGCTAATCTCCTTTTGTCATCAACAAACACATTAAAAGATGCGAATATGAGTTTTATCTTAAAGAACAACCTAACGTGTAAAAGCACTAATCAAGTTATATATGAAATCAGGCCAATCAAAGCAATCGAACGTGGAAAACGCACTAATTCAATTTAACAAAGGTTATAATTCACATATGATCATAAGAATATATCACTACAAACTATAATCATATTTATGCTACTTGCAATCAGGAATCTATCACTTTTACGTATAACAAACCCTAATCTAGCAATAGAGATGAAAACAAACTCAACTGATTCGCGACTCGATCAAACAAGCATTCAAATCATATAACAATATTAATTGTGAATCATAATCGATAAAATATGGAGACAAAACTAATTTATCATATCAAAAACCATATTATGTGAAATCCAATTATTCCATAACCAATAATAAACTTAGGTACTCATATTCAAGGAGTTCATAACAAGAAGAAGAAGAAACCCTAACATGTTCACAAACCCTAGAACAAAGTAGAAGAAAAGATATGATATTTCTAAAGATATTAAGATTTTGAGAAAAGACTTCTCTTTTATAGCTCTCCTTGTTCCAATATTAGGTTTTGCATTCAAAATCTTCGAGTCCACATCCATCTACTAGTCCACCAAGCCCAGGTGTGAGAAATATGTCTCTGGAATTTTGGGTCCAAAAATGATCGCCGGGATTGCTGACGTCATCGCCGGAATCCGGTCATCGGCTCTGGAATCCGGTCACCGGAAAACTTTCTCCGATCACTTGAAGCATTGGAAGACGTCACCAGGAAAGTGCCCGCTCCCAGAAGCTCAACTCCATTTCTCTGCAATTCAAACATTCACAAAATACCACCTAAACCAATTCCTTGTTCTTGCGAAAACGCACCCAAAAGCGTGGTCCGTAGCTCATATGTCCGGCCATAAATTCTTGCATCCGAATCATACCCCCCTCGCGATTCACTGAAATATTGCAATTCACACTTTAAACTCCCGAAACCGGAAACCCGATCTAGTACCACCGGCGCACCAATTATGCTCCGTTTTCGCACAGTTTCAGTCAGCACTAGCTTTGTATTAGCCCTTCTCTACAATTCCATGAGAAGCAGCAGAGCCACCAACTGGCTATCAAAACCAATTTTCACAAACATCACCTCACTCCTGACAGCATCACCAGCTGCAATGCCGTCACCATCTGCTTCCATCTCAATGTAATGCACAGAACAAACAGCACCGCAGACTTAAGCCAGCATTTCAGCATCTTTTTAACCACCACCTGACATTCCCAGAATCAGGGCATAGCTTATTCCCTTCCTTGCTTTGTACACCATCAACTGCTCCTTGTTCTTCTCAAACTCAGCTCCATCTTCTGTCTAAACCACCAGCCATCCCAATTCCCTGTAACTCAAACCCTGAAACTCCATCTTATACATTCGACTACCACACATTCCACCAGTTCCCTCAACAGCTGCACCACTCAACTCCCAGCTGAAATATCACCACATGTGTACCTGCAGTTTAAATAAACTACAACACCATTTACACCAACCATCCATGGCTTGCGGAAACCAGTTCAACTAGCCTGCAATCAACCACTAACCCATTCCTGAATCAACATCAGTTCTCGCACCAAGACCATCACCACCTGCAATTCCCTATCATATGTAGCTGCATCTCAACAGCACCAGTAGCACCATTTCAAACAGCAGCAATCTAGAACAATCATATATCTCCAGTGCATCACCAATTCACCCAGCTCTCAAGAGTAATCACCAACAGCAACTTATCAATCTTCCCTGGCTCCACTCATTCACTACAGCAAATCCATTCCACCAGCACTAATACCTGCTCTCTCATCCATCCACAAGTCATTTTCTGTAGCTTAGCACCACCATCTGTGTTGTAATTAAGCACCAGCAGAACTGCATCAGTAACCCCTCGCATTTTCGATCAACAGAACCAACACCACACAGCGGCATCATGAACATCAACCTGCAAGTGCAATTCCACCTACAGCTTCATTAAATCATGTTCTTCTTCTCTTCACCTGAATCATTCATTGCAAGCCACCAATGCCACCTGAAATCACCACCATGAGAAACATCTGTAATCTTGGTCTCCAATATCTTGCACAGTAACTCAGGACCACCATCCCTGTTAACTTGAACAATTGCTGTGCATTCAGTCATTTTATCAAGCACTCGGTGTGCAGTTTGCTGATAACTCAGAGGCAGACATTCTGATGCCATACCAGCTCTCTTTCTACCTGCAACTTCGAATTAGAGACACACCCATGCTGTGTAATCACCTTGAGACCCAAAACATTCATCGAACAGACAAACCCAACTATCATTCATCACAAGAACTAATGACAGCAACTACTCCTTCTCTTCTCACAATCTTTGATTCACACAAACCCCAACTGGAATCTCAAATCTCCCATCTGTTCTTGATCAGTTCCATGTCTTGATTTCAGTATCAAATCCACCTTGTTCTTCTTCTTTGAATCTCTCTATTTCAGGGTCTATGCAAACAAATAATGGCAGCGTCTGCTGTTTCCTTCTTCTCAATTTCAGGAAATTGGGATGAATGAGAGACATACCTCTCAATTTTAGGTTGTAATAATTGGATTAAACCAACCCTTTAGTCCAAGATAAGGGCCATCCTGATTGGACCCCTTAACCATAGCTGGCCCATTTTTAACATTCCTCCACATAGAGTTGCCCCTTAAGCGTGGCTCATCTCCCGATATTGATCGTAGTGAAATGACCTTTTTGCCCTTTTCGCTCCGAATGGCTAATTTCTCCTTCTTTTGCTCCATACGACTCCAAAGCACCTAATACACTCAAACTCACACATAACATACATAATTCACACGAAAAATAGCAAAGAAAGCATAAATACTAAATATAAAATTAGGTGTTTATCACACCTATCAAACTCTAATATATTTTTAAGAGAATCAACTAGACAGTCAGACTCAATCTAAATAAAAAGTATATCAAGGAGTTAATATCTCTATCTCTCGATTTGATCTATACTCAAGCAAATAGAAATCTGCGAGTCTTTATCAAATACAAGAGATATAAACTTGGATGGTACCAAAGACTGATAGACGCATTTATGTGTCTAATTTGTCCTCAATGTTTCGTATTGTTGGTACTCGTTTTCGTCCTTATTATGGTGTTCTGTGTATTTTTAGGTATTTTTGGAAAATAAATATTGTTGAAAATATCAGCTCGAAAAATCACTCGGAACACCCCGGAGGACACTTGCTATAAGGATCCCAGATTTGGTTAAGGGGTACCTCAATTACTAAGGGGCACCCCCATAAAGGAAGATGCTATTCTCACCCCACAGCTGGTTAGGGGGACACCATCTTCTTCATTTGAAACTTAAAAATTGGCGGGAAAAATGTGGCAACTCTCTAAGAATGTTTCGATCGAAATTTGAAGATGTTATAGGTGGACTAAAGGGATGAAACTTCATGGGTAGTTGTGATATGTCATAAAAGAGCTGGTATGGGTGTTTGTTTGGATCAAATTTGGCTGGAAAATCCGTGACAAGGAATCAGGGCAACCCGTGCATGAGAAGAATAGTTCACGGGTTTTGGAAGATTTATGCGTGTTCTGCTCGTGTATGATGACTCTAGAAACACTATGGAACGTGAAGAAGATAAATGAGGGGATTTTGCAGCTGTAGAAACACGTGAGAAGCTAAAACAGGGAAGAAAATATTCTCAGAATATTTTTCTTCACTGCCGAGTTTAATGAAAATTTGTGAGAGTTATGGCGTGATATTTTGTTGTTGTTGAGTATATATAGGGTGAGGGGATAATATAGAAGGATACAGAGAGATTGGGGAGAAGAACAGAGTGCTTAGAATTGAGTTGCATCCAATCACCATTGCTGCACTGAAGAAGAAAAGAAAGAACACAGAACAGCACATATAAACAGTCGCAGAAACCGTTACCTAAAGTTTCAAATTCAATTATCTTTGTAACAATTTCTGTAACATTTATTTCAATTTCGCAACAGTCTGTAGTGTTTCTCTGTAACAATTATAACTGTTACAAGCACACTGCTTTATACCTTTTCTCTTTGCAAACACCTTTTTGAGCAATGAAATCATACTTAGAGCGTGTTTCCAACATGATGTGCTAGACCCAACCTCTGGGGAGACGGAGGAAGCCAACTTTCACAAATGTGGTAATTCTATCAATTCTTGTTTAGACTATTTGCACTATTATTCAAATGATTTATGATTTTCATTGAATGGTTGTGATTACAATTGATGGGTCATACTTAGCTTAGATGTTTTGATGTCCCATGCTTTAGTTTTACACCCATTACTTTCGAAATCTACCTTAGGCAATGAACTAGAGTCAATAAAACTTTATAATTTGAGCTTTCATTGTTGAGAATTGATATATGAACCATATGAGTGTGGAAATTGGTGGAATCCTAGCCCCAGTCTCTCCATATTTTTTTACAACACTTTTTATTTTGAGTTTGTTATTCTTATTAAAGTCTAAAAAATCTACCTTCACAAGTCTCAAAGAACCTACTACTACAACTTCATTGAAAATAGTTACCATCAATTTTTGGCGCCGTCGACACGGAGCTTGTCTTTAGGCTAGAGTTTTTAGATTTTTATTATTTTTCTTTTTTAGGTTTTTATTTTTTTTTATTTTTTTTGTTCTTCTTTACGTTTTTGTTTTTGTTTTTGTCTTTTCACTACAAATTTTGGAATTTGGAGCTAAAGAAAAATTTGCCAAAGCATTTGGTGAATACTTAAAGTTTGGAGTTAAAGCCAAAGCGAAAGGAGAAGATTTTTATTTATTATTATAAAAAAGAGAAAAAAAAAAAAAGAGTTTATTTTTTTGGATTGTATTAGGATTTCTCTATTCTTGTAAAAAAAAATTTTTTTTTTTCTTTTGCACTTTACTTTTTGGACTTTGAACTTGGACATTTGGACATTCTTTAATTTGTAAACCCTACGGAAGGGTAGTTTTAATTATAAACTGCACAGGGAAGGACGGTGATTACGATATCACCTCGGCCCCTCGGGTTCGTACACGACATAGGAGTCGTGGCCCGAGTCGACTTCAATGGTTCATCCCCTGTCTGGAACGGGAGGTAAGAATTCTAAACACCCGCGAATCCCCTGTCAACGGGTTTACTGGATGATTTTGTATGCATATATGTTGAGGTTTTGAAAACGGATGTTTTAAATTCCTAGTAAAGGGAAAGGACTGGCCATATAAGATAAGGGTTCGGATTTCATCACCGTTCTCTTCTTGCCCGCCTTAGGAAAACAATACCAAACGCGAACCTAAGCTTAAAATTTGGAATAGAACGAGACCGGTAGGGTAACGAGCTTAATAGGAAAGTCGTTTGAAAAATATTGGTTACTCTTTTGAGAATGCTTTGAAGTTTATGATGGTTTCTGAAAGTTGAATGCGTGACTGCTCCGCCTTGTAATGCGGTGAGGCCTTGGGTATCAAAGATCCACATAGCTTCCCTCGCCTCTATTCAACTTACTTAAACTCGGATTGATTCCAGAGGGGTTTGCTCATATTGTAACGAATTCCCTTTCGAAAGATTATAAGCTGGTCTAGAAACAATCTAAGTGGAGCCATCATGCTTTTTGTTTGCTAGAAATCTCTAGGTTTGCTTTGGTGGAGTCAGCCTTGTTTGTGTTTGCATAGAACTTCCCCTTCTTTTAGGATTTTCTTTTTCTTTTTAATTTTGTTTTTCTAGTGTATGCCCGAGGTCATTAGAGAACGGGCTTGGAAAAGAAACACTCTAGGTCGTTTGATTAGTGACAAACCTAGTAGTTCTTCTTGTAAAGGAGGGGAGCTCGAAGACTCTTCTTTTGAGAGCCCCGTTTTCGAAAACTTTAGTTTTGAGAATCTGTCTCTTCGTGAGGATAGTACTTCTGTTGTGCTAGAAATGGCTACTTTGAAAGACTACATGTACCCAACTAGGACCAACCGAGCATCGTGCATTAAATTGCCAGCCTCTACGGCTACTTATGAGTTGAATCCTGGTATTCTTCAGATGATCCCTATATTCTTAGGAAAAGATGATGAAAACCCTTACTTTCACATTAGGGACTTTGAAGAAATTTGTGGAACAATTAAGATTAAGGACCTTACTGATGAAGTCTTGAAACTTAGGATGTTCCCCTTTTCCTTAAGAGATAAAGCCAAGTCTTGGCTGAATAATCTACCATCTAGGTCTATAGATACATGGGACCAACTTACTGCTGCTTTCTACTTAAAGTGGTTCCCTAAGCATAGAACCGCATCTTTTAGGCAGAAAATTAGTGCCAGTATGCAACAAGAAGGATAATCCCTTTACAGGTTCTTAGAGAGATTTAATGATCTTTTGTCCCAATGTCCTCACCATGGGTTCAAAAAAATGAAACTTGTTGAAATTTTGTATGAAGGTTTGGACTATTCGACCAAATCCATGGTCGAGTCTATGTGCGCTGGTTTATTCACGAGTAAAAGTGATGATGATGCACTTTCGTTCTTAGAAGATGTAGCTGAAAAATCCCAACAGTGGGAACCTTGTGTTCAACCCCCTAAGAGACTCTTGGTCAATAAAAGTAGCACCAATATGGTCGATACAAGCTTTGGGTCAGATGCTAAGTTCGCTGCTTTGTCTAGAAGGTTAGAAGCTTTGGAAATGGGTCAGTCTAAAAATAGGTCCCTTGTTGAACCTAATGATAGAATTAGAGCCTCTCAAATCTCTAGTTGTGGAATAGAACCCAATAGCTCATTTTGGGAAGGCTACGTTAGTGAAGAGCAAGCCCATGCTTTTTATAACAATGCTAGGTTTGAGAACCATCAGAAGTTTGACCCATACTCTGAGACCTATAATCCGGGTTGGAGAAACCATTCGAATTTTTCTTGGTCTAAGGGCCAGAATCCAGGTCAGTCTAGTAATTCTAAGCCTCCCCCAGGTTTTGATTATCATAACAACTCTTCAGGTCAAAACCAGTTTCAGAACACTTCCGAGAAAAAGATCTCTACCTTAGAAGAAACTCTTACTATGCTAGCAAAGAACCATGATATGTTATCAAATAACCACCTTAGCTTTTAACAAGAAACCAGGCAGAATTTGAAGAATAATTCCCAGACTCTTGCTAAATTAGAACTTCAAGTCGGCCAGATAGCTAAGTATATAAGTGAGAGAGAAGATGGAAGGTTCCCTAGTCATACTGATCCTAACCCCAAAGGAGAGAAATCTTACAATCATGTGAATTCTATTACAACCCTTAGGAGTGGAAAAAAAGTTGACAATAAGGTCGCCATGCCTGAAAGTGAACATGTTGTAGTTCCACCTTCTACTTCCCAAGAGGAACCCGTAGCTGAGGAAACTGAAATTCCTGATAGGACTATCTTTGTGCCCAAAGCCCCGTTCCCCAAGTTATTAGCCCCAACAAAGAAAGAGTCGACTTTCAACGAGATAATGGAAACATTTAAGCAGGTGAACATCAACATTCCATTGTTAGAAGCAATTAGACAGATGCCTGCTTATGCCAAGTTCCTTAAAGATCTTTGTACACGAAAGCGTAAGATTAATGTCCAAAATAAAGCCTTTTTAGCTGGTCAAGTAAGTTCCATTCTTCTGAACCAAATACCCCCTAAGTATAAGTACCCTGGATTCCCCACCATATCTTGTGCAATTGGTAACCACATGGTCGATAAGGCATTACTTGACTTAGGAGCTAGTGTTAACTTACTTCCATATCATGTTTACACCCAGCTAGGTCTTGGTAGGTTGAAACCGACTAAAATGACACTTCAATTAGCTGATAGGTCTGTTAAAGTACCTCGCGGTGTCATAGAGGATGTTCTGATTGAGGTTGATAAGTTTATTTATCCAGTGGATTTTGTTGTTCTAGACACACAGCCTGTTCAGGACCCAAGTGCTCAAATCCCGGTGATTTTAGGTCGCCCATTCTTAGCCATAGCTAACTTTGTCATCAATTGTAGGACCGGGCTTATGAACATATCCTTTGGTAATATGACCACCGAACTAAATGTGTTTAATGTTACTAGGCAACATTCTGAGAATGATGATTTAGAAGAAGTGAATATGATTAGCACTTTATTTCAGGATGACTGTCATGACACGTTACTAGGAGACTCTTTAGATGAATTTGAGGAAACCATTCTCTTAGACCAGACGTGTGATCAATCTGTAGAAGAAGCCCTTGAGTATTTTAAAGACTCTACGGACCCAGAAATCCAAGCAATAGTGTTAGGTCTTTCTGAGAATAATGATGACCTTAAGTTTGGGGGTAGAGAACTAGAAGAAGCTCTTGAGTAATTTAGAGACTATGAAGATCCAGATATTCAAGCAATCGTTAGAGGTTTGTCTGTGAGTAGTGAAAACCCTAAGTTTGGGGGTAGTGATGGTTCTTGTGATCGTCACGTGTCCCTAATTGAAGTCCCTAACTTGGGACTCGAGCCTTGTGCGTCTGAGATATTACTTGAGTCTATTCAGACTCCGCAACCCGATCCTCCTGATTCTTTCCAGGAGGTGACCCAGGTATTAGATGCCAGTATTTCAGATGAATCTCTTTATCAAGACACACAGATGAAGCTTCGTTATTTTCTCCAAATAAACTCAGTTGTCTTGAAAGAAACCTTAGATGAGGATGTGCTCCTTTTATTCATTTTTTTGAACCAGTGCAGTTGTCTCATATTGGTGTTAACTCTATTTGGTCTTATGGACCCACAACTATTTCGGCTATTGGTGTATGAATTTGGAAGGTGAAGATCCTTTTTGAGGTATTTGATGTCTGGATGAAGACTTGAAACTTAGCACTCCTTGGGAGGTACCCCTTGCTCATGCAACACGGTAATATTTTTCCTCATTTCCTTCTAGTGGTCACGGTTTCTCCATGTTCATGTTTTTAATTTCATCTTTAGAACATTGAGGAAAATGTTAGATTTAAGTTTGGGGGTGGGAAAAAACTTTTTTGTTGCATTTTTGAAACTTCTAGCGTCACATGGTATCCGGTTAGATAAGTTTACATACTATTTCTCACCGAAAAGATAGAAATTGGAATGCTAGGGATAACAACCTATTGAGACATTAGAGAAAAAGACATTGAGATCCTTGAAATTCAGGAGAGAACTTGTTCCTTTTAGAGGGTAACCGTGATGGACCTAACCATCCATGATGGAAATCCAAGTAGGTCAGGAAATTCCAGAAAGACAAAGCAACCTCACAATGTAGTCTTAGCTACTGGATTACGACTCTCTCTCAGTAGAAACTTATCATCATCAACAAGCGGAGCGACATCAAAATCTATGAAGAAAGTTGAAGATGTTTAAGGTTTAGAAGCAACAATAGAAAATCAGAATTCAAAATCAAGGGTTACAAGAAGTAATAAGAGCAAGAAAAATCAAACGATATAAGTTGTTGAAGTTCATGATAATAAGACATTACAAGTTGCGAAAATCCAAGTGTTAAATTCCTTCTCTCATGGCCATGTAAATTTTTGTCTTGTAATTTTAGTGTCACCAAAAAAAAAAATGAAGAAAAAAAAAATGAAAAAATGAAAAGAAAAAAAAAATAGAAAAAATCATCATTACGTTTTGTTTTTTCAATAAGGCCATAGGGAAGTAGAAATTTTTATGTCAAACAAGAAATCGAAGAGAAGAGTTAATTGTCAAGGTTCTACGAGTTTCAAGAATTTATCATCAACAGTTGAAGACCGAAGAAGACGTTGTTTCTACTTAGCACTATGAGAGAGTCGAAGAGAGATGCATTTGGTTGCTTTGTTAGTCCGCTTTCAATCTGACACAAGATCTTTCCAGCACTGGTTCAACTCATCACACATAATTAGTCCAGCGGTGTAGCAGATGTCCCTCTCATTTTTATCTCTCTCCTAATATTATCCAGCTGTAAATCAGCGGACGCATCTTATAATGTTTATTTAGCTGTGTAGCGGATATCTCTTTATCTAGTAGTGTTGCGGATGTGTCTCCCCTTTTCTTCAGTCAGCTTTAGAGCTGACACCTTTAATTTCTCTGGCATTCTAGTCACTTGGAGATAGGTTGAGAATTAGTATGTCCTCATAGCTCTTTGGATACTGGTGACCAATTAGAAGTACAAGTTTTATGGGTACACCTCTGGTAAACCCTCCGGAGACGACACTCCGCCACTAGGGCCACCTAGCGGTTTAACGGCTTGCTGCACGTGCTAAGTGTAGTCATTTTATTTTAGACTAGATTTGCTCGGGACTAGCAAATAATAAGTTTGGGGGTATTTGATAGACGCATTTATGTGTCTAATTTGTCCTCAATGTTTCGTATTGTTGGTACTCGTTTTCGTCCTTATTATGGTGTTTTGTGTATTTTTAGGTATTTTTGGAAAATAAATATTGTTGAAAAAATCAGCTCAAAAAATCACTAGGAACACCACGGAGGACACTTGCTATACGGATCCCAGATTTGGTTAAGGGGTACCTCAATTACTAAGGGGCACCCCCATAAAGGTAGATGATATTCGCACCCCACAGCTGGTTAGGGGGACACCATCTTCTTCATTTGAAACTTAAAAATTGGCGGGAAAAATGTGGCAACTCTCTGAGAATGTTTCGATCGAAATTTGAAGATGTTATAGGTGGAATAAAGGGATGAAAATTCATGGGTAGTTGTGATATGTCATAAAAGAGCTGGTATGGGTGTTTGTTTGGATCAAATTTGGCTGGAAAATCCGTGACAAGGAATCAGGGCAACCCGTGCATGAGAAGAATAGTTCACGGGTTTTGGAAGATTTATGCGTGTTCTGCTCGTGTATGATGACTCTAGAAACACTATGGAATGTGAAGAAGATAAATGAGGGGATTTTGCAGCTATAGAAACACGTGAGAAGCTAAAACAGGGAAGAAAATATTCCCAGAATATTTTTCTTCACTGCCGAGTTTAATGAAAATTTGTGAGAGTTATGGCGTGATATTTTGCTGCTGTTGAGTATATATAGGGTGAGGGGATAATATAGAAGGATGCAGAGAGATTGGGGAGAAGAACAGAGTTTTTAGAATCGAGTTGCAGCCAATCACCATTGCTTCACTGAAGAAGAAAAGAAAAAACACATAACAGCACATATAAAGAGTCGCAGAAACCGTTACCTAAAGTTTCAAATTCAATTATCTTTGTAACAATTTCTATAACATTTATTTCGAATTCGCAACAGTCTGAAGTGTTTCTCTGTAACAGTGTTTTCTGTAACAATTATAACTGTTACAAGCACACTGCTTTATACCTTTTCTCTTTGCAAACACCTTTTTGAGCAATGAAATCATACTTAGAGCGTGTTTCCAACATGATGTGCTAGACCCAACCTCTGGGGCGACGGAGGAAGCCAACTTTCACAAATGTGGTAATTATATCAATTCTTGTTTAGACTATTTGCACTATTATTCAAATGATTTATGATTTTCATTGAATGGTTGTGATAACAATTGATGGGTCATGCTTAGGTTAGATGTTTTGATGTCCCATGCTTTAGTTTTACACCCATTACTTTCGAAATCTACCTTAGGCAATGAACTAGAGTCAATAAAACTTTATAATTTGAGCTTTCATTGTTGAGAATTGATATATGAACCATATGAGTGTGGAAATTGGTGGAATCCTAGCCCCAGTCTCTCCATATTTTTTTACAAAACTTTTTATTTTGAGTTTGTTATTCTTATTAAATTCTAAAAAATCTACCTTCACAAGTCTCAAAGAACCTACTACTACAACTTCATTGAAAATACCATAAATATTTCCCGTTCACGTTCCATAGTGTTTCTAGAGTCATCATACACGAGCAGAACACGCATAAATCTTCCAAAACCCGTGAACTATTCTTCTCATGCACGGGTTTCCCTGATTCCTTGTCACGGATTTTCCAGCCAAAATTGATCCAAACAAACACCCATACCAGCTCTTTTATGACATATCACAACTACCCATGAAGTTTCATCCCTTTAGTCCACCTATAACATCTTCAAATTTCGATCGAAACATTCTCAGAGAGTTGCCACATTTTTCCCGCCAATTTTTAAGTTTCAAATGAAGAAGATGGTGTCCCCCTAACCAGCTGTGGGGTGCGAATAGCATCTGCCTTTATGGGGGTGCCCCTTAGTAATTGAGGTACGCCTTAACCAAATCTGGGATACATATAGCAAGTGTCCTCTGGGGTGTTCCGAGTGATTTTTCGAGCTGATTTTTTCAACAATATTTATTTTCCAAAAATACCTAAAAATACACAAAACACCAAAATAAGGACGAAAACGAGTATCAACAATACGAAACATTGAGGACAAATTAGACACATAAATGCGTCTATCAAAGACCAATATCCAAGGATCAATCAATTTCCAATCAACAACCAAGGGTTGGATTTCACAATTGATCGATACAACACATAACCTGTGATATTTCAATTATATAACAAAATATAATGCGGAATAGAAATAACACAGACACCAGAAATTTTGTTAACGAGGAAACCGAAAATGCAGAAAAACCTCAGGACCTAGTCCAGATTGAAAACCACACTGTATTAAGCCGCTATAGACACTAGCCTACTACAAACTAACTTATGTCTGGACTGTAGTTGAACCCTAATCAATATCACACTGATTCAAGGTACAGTTACGCTCCTTACATCTCTGATCCCAACAGGATGCTACACACTTGATTCCCTTAGATGATCTCACCCATAACCAAGAGTTGCTACGACCCAAAGTCGAAGACTTTAATAAACAAATCTGTATCACACAGAAAAGTCTACGATAATAGATAAATCTATCTCCCACAGATAAACTTACAAGCTTTGTTCCGTCTTTTGATAAAATCAAGGTAAACATCAACTAATCAATTGCCCAGACTTACATTCCCGAAGAACAGCCTAAAATTATTGATTACCTCATAATGATCTAAATCGTATGGTAGAGAAACTAGATATTATGGAATCACAAACAATGAGATGAAGATGTTTGTGATTTATTTTTTATCTTTCCATATCGGAGATATAATCTCAAGACAATTATTCAATTGAAATCGTACGATAAGAAATTGGCAAGATCAAATCGCTCAACTACAAGAGAAGTAGTTTCGTCTGGATTCACAATCCCAATGAAGTCGTTAACCGACAGGGTCTCGAGAAGAAACCTACGATTAAAGGAGAATCGACTCTAGCAAACCAACTAGTATCACACATGAGGTGTGGGGATTAGTTTTTCCAGTTGCTAGACGTCTCCTTTATATAGTTTTCAAATCAGGGTTTGCAATCTAAGTTACCTAGGTAACAAAGCATTCAATATTCACCGTTAGATGAAAAACCTGATTTATCCAAGCTAATATATTTCATCCGTTAGATCGAATCTTAACTCTTCACACACAAATGAAATGTATTCATTTATGTTTGAGTAACTGTACCTAAACATGTACACTTAGTTGGTTCACAATAGTTAACCAATGGTTATCCATATGAGCACTTTCATATCAACCATATTCATCTTCTTCATAACTAGTTCAAATGACTCATAAGAACTAGGTCAAGAGTTGTTCAATTTCTTAGATCTTTATACATAGAAACAATTGAAACAAAATCTATTTGATTCACTCGAATCAATTCATGAACAATATATCCACGGTTTGCAAAGATTTCATTCCTTATTGATATATTGTTTAAGTTCATGAGATAACCGATTTGAGAAATATAACCAGATTGGGTATGCGTACCTTAGCTACCGGCTTTGAGTTCACAAACTCAACAGAAATTTCGGTTGAAAACTTTCGTGGGTACATGTACGGGTACGCGTACCTAAGGTGAGTGGTTTACTAGTTTGCAAACTACAAACTCAGCAGAAATTCTCGGATCAAGAACTTCCGCCAGTACGTGTACGGGTACGCATACCCAACCTGTCTCCTCCACCAATACCGCATGTACACATGTGCATGCACTTGGTTTCCGGTACATGGACTTATACACTAATGTGCGAACACACTATATATGCTTATATCCATAGGTGGTTATGTAATCTCAACTCTACATTTCAATCATTGAAACTTTCTTCTATAATGTTATAATAGTCGTTAGACATAAGAATCGACTATCGTCATCAAAGCTATTTTCAAGATTGAAATGTCATCATGACTTTCGTCACAGGTAAAGATGAAAAGTGGTTAAAGCGAAATCTTACCAACACATATTTGGAGAAAAAGATAGGCGAGTAAATTCGGCTCGAAATAGCAAATGTGTAAGTATGAAAACTATCATACTTATGTGACTGTTGTCTCAAGAGTAGGAGATAGATAGACTTTTGAGTTCTAGATAAGTTCAAGTCTCCACATAACTTTTTGGTCGAATGAAGTTCCACTGGTTCCTTAAGTAGTTATTCGTATTCGTAAGATAATCGCCATGTAGTCTGGAGCTCAATTATACTTAACTATGTTAGACCGAGACTTAGTCATAAGTAAACTAGAAATCAAGACGTATAGTTTTGATCACTAATATTGACAAACATGCTTGAGATAGCAACGCATGCGAGTTTGACCGATCAATGCTCTAACAATCTCCCCCTTTGTCAATTTTAGTGACAAAACTATCAATACATATGGATTACAAAATAGATAAAACTTTGTAGCTTCTCGTCCACATGCTTGATTTCCTTGGTGCTTTAACATTACTTGAAAACTTCGTCTTTTCCAAGTACTCCCATGATTCCATAGATGTTCAGTTCAACATCATAGTATTTGAAGTCCCGTAGCTATAACAATAAGAAAACAAAAGATCTCGATCATTGTTATACAGTGTCATAGTATTATTACACAGCATCAAAGTTCTTATATCACAACTTCGGCAACAATACTATGGTGATATGTATCACTCCCCCTTAGTCATAAGTAAACTAGAAATCAAGACGTATAGTTTTGATCACTAATATTGACAAACATGCTTGAGATAGAAACACATGCGAGTTCAACCGAGCAATGCTCTAATAGTTAGGCACATCCATATGCATGTGCTTCTATCAGTGGCTAAGAAAGAATCTATAAGTTGGAGTACGTTAATTAAATAACGCCTTAGCTTATAGGATGACACCAAAACCGACCGTGCATGCTAAACTGGTGGAAGAAATTTTTGGTCACTTTGGTAATTAATTGACTTATTATTTTTAATCTTCTCCTTCCTAATTCTGCTGATTTTCTCGTTCCTCCAAATTTTTCTCTATTGGTAAAGTTAATTCTTCTTTATTGATAAAGTTTAGTTTATGATTTTGTTATCTCCTTGTTTGATGGTGATTGAAGAAATTAATAGAGGATCTATCCATTCAACTCTAAGTTTACAGTGAAGATAAATTTCAATTTTTTTTTCTTGACTAATGTAATTTACAGGATTCTATCAAATTAATGTGTCTCCTAAGAAGTGATAACTATAAGATTATGATTTACGTTAGCTTTAACCATAGTAGTTTATATTCCTACCCTTAACTACTTGCCTAATTTATTTCAATAAAAATGTTAGTAATAAAAACTACCAAAAATTGTTATGGGATTGTAAATAGGAAATAAATAAATAAACTAAAATATATCGATTTTGTTTTAATAATGAGATGTTGTGTATAATAATAACGTTTTTAATGATGATTTACTTTAAATCTATGATAAAATATGTAGGGTGGTGTAGGTGTAAATTATCCACATATACAGGTGGCAACATCCTAGGCCCGGTGTACCCAAATACGAAGAGACGCGAAGTATAGAGCGAAGATTAATGGGCGCGAGATTTAAGGAGCCACGTGGATCGGGCGTAATAATGTCGGACAAGACTCGACCCAGACTTCTGATAAAGCTGACAAGATAAGGCGTGGCAGGTCAAACGAGGAGCTATGGTCAAATGGATAAGAAAGTACGGGTCACATCGGATAACCGTAAGGGCGACAGTCAAGATAGGCGACATCGTGTTAATAAAGCACCTGAAGAGATCGGCCCGAACGAAGGATAGGCGAGGAGTCAGGATGCATCGGCCACATGAGACGACGTGAATCGGCCCTATTACAGAACTGCTGAATAGATGTAACATGACCAACACCTTAATTTCGATGTATAGAACTTCTCCTATAAATAGAGGGACTTGTATTCAAGAAATTTAGGTGGTATTTGGAGAGAGAGAGGGAGAGAAACTCGAGTGAATACTAAGAAGAAGTAAGTGAGTAGTAAGTTCATCTTGTAAGGCAATCCCACCAAGAGCAACACCTTTGTAACACTTCGAAGTAATAAGATTCATCCTTTCACCCCCGTGGACGTAGGTAATCATACCGAACCACGTATATCTTGTGTTCATTGTGGAGTGTTTACTTTTATTTGAGATGAGTAGTGCATTTATATCCTTTGGATGTAGTTTGTAGTAAAATGCATCTACATTCTGGCGCCGACTAAGGGGACCCGACTAAGATCTCCGGATACCTTGCATTGGAAACCTTCAGAGACGATCAACAGCTCCTCAATACACGTTAACGTGTTGGAGTAGAAGCTACGATGAACTATGTGGGCCGAAATGATGGTTATTTTAAGTCATTTACTGAGCATTTAAAGTGAGAACAATAGTAGCGTCTTCTTAACACATTCAACAGTTTGATCAGCAAAGAAACTTTACGAGCTCACCAGCGACTAGCAGTTCGGGTTAGAAGCTACGTGAAGAATCTGTTGAAAGGACGACTGAATTTTTCTCGACAGTTGTATGATGGTTAGTGTTAAGCGAGTTGTTTCCCAGCTACGGTGTGAAGTTGGGTGCTCGGAGTCACTGAAAGTTCGCATTTTTGGATGTTTTATCGTGTGACAAACTGTCAAACCATATAGGGTTTTGCCGGCAGTGTAGCATAAATCGTCGGAAAGGCCGTACTTTCAAGCATGTAGAATTAAAACAGGAGAAAGTGAAGCTGATGCAAGCGTGATTTGGTTTTTGGGTTGCATGCCGTACTTTTTAAGCATCATGTGCATAAGTTCAATGATTTGGAGCATGTAGAATAAAGGACAAACTAAATTAAATGCATAGGTCGAGTACAGAGAGCGACGTCGTACGGAGTAATAGTGACAGAGAAGAGAGGTCTGCCACAAGTTCAGTATGGGGACAAGATAGGTTAGATAGATAGAACCCACCCGATAACTGAAGTAGACCTTAAACAGTGGCAGTAGTCGTACCAGTTGAACTTTTTCCTTTATGTCTAAACTTTTTTTTTTAAAGAAATCACGTCAAAGTGAGGTGTTCTTTGTATTTGATGACGTAGGGACGGGCGATACTCGACGTATCACGCAACATGACCGATGGCTAGCACTTCAGGGACGATAAGGATGTTGAGGAATCATACAGTTACTAGCAGCAGCATGCAGGCAGGGATAACGGGGCTGAGACAAGAAGACAGTCGACAACCACCTCCCGAGGAATCTCGTGCAGTTACGCGAGGAATTCATGTTGTAGACGAGGAGGTAGATTTGGGGCGAGACGATAACACCCTACCTCTGGACCAAGTTATATTGACTCAGAGAATAGTTGACCAAGTCGATGGACTCACAGCTTCAAACACCAATGAAGATGAGGGAGCACTTGCAGCGCAATCTGAGAGACAAATGACGAGGCGACAAGCTGAGTACCAGGAAGCTTTGGGAAGGGAACAAGAGCGTCTTAGGCAGATTCAGCTGGGGCGAGCAGCAACAAGTAACATCGGCCCGACAAATATTCAGGCGGGCGATCGTGTAACCAACCCGATACTACCCCCACCACCTACATTTGCACCATTACAGCCTCGGCCACACCAACCCAATGGACATTCCAGTCATGAAAGTATGGACCCGACGTTGTTGGCCATTTTGGAGAGTCAGAGGAGACAAGAAGCGGCACTAAAGGAACTCCAGCATCGGAACCTAGCCTTGGAGTATGAAAACTACCAGTTGAGGAACCAACGGACCAGATAAAGAGGGTCGTCCAGCCGAGGGACATCGGGTTATCGCGGCCGATCCGGTCATTCACCACCCATGATGGGGCCGAGTAACCTTAATCAGCCCGATCAGTCAGGTCAACCAACATTTCCTCCGGTACCCCCCACGCAGGGATATGGACCACCCGAGGATTCGTCCACTGACGAAGAAAGGCGAGGAAGGGACGAGCGACAAGATCAGACAACAGAAGCCAAGCTTAAGGAGTTGGAAGCAAAGATGAAGGAACTCTCGGGCGGAAGAGAACAGAATAAGTTGGCCGAGATTATGAGTGAAGCCGAGAAAACGCTTTTCTCTCAAGAACTTGAACAAATGTCGTTCCCACCCAAGTGTATTTTCCCTTCATTCCCTTCTAGATTTGATGGAACAGGCGATGCGATCGAGCATCTTAAGATGTACACCATGTCATTGATCCAATGGAGAAACAACCCGGTAGTTATGTGCAAATTCTTTCCAGCTAGTTTGGAGGGCGAGGCGCGAGATTGGTTTTATTCGCTCACACCTGGGTCGATTAACGGGTACGATGCGCTAGTAGAGGCCTTCCTTGAGACCTACATGCATAACAGTCGACCTCGGCCAAGAATGAACAAGCTGTTTACTCTCGCCCGAAGATTCAGAGAGACCTTGAGAACCCTGACCGACAGGTGGAGGAAACTGTGTACTGAAATTGGGAAGGTTCCGGTAGATCAAGCCATCTTTGGGTTTGAAAACGTGTTGGGGAGATCGGACCCCATCTGGATTGCCATGTTCTCCGAAAAACCTAAAACCTTAAAGGAGATGAGAAGAATGCAAGAACACTACATCGCCTTGGAAGAAATTCAGGCCGAATCAAGAGATAGAGGAGTACAAGAATCCAGTGCTGAAGTTGGTACTGAAACTAAAACGATCATAGACGACCATATCAGGCGACCAGAAAAGAGATCGGACCCGCCCACGAGGAGCAGTGAGAAGAGGGAATGGATGGCCAAAGGGAAGAAGCCAAGGCAGGAAGCCCGATCGTATACCCCTCTAAATGCTCCTTTGGAAGAGGTGTTCAAGGAAGTTGAAAAGAGAAACGACATCAATTACCCAGCATCGAGGGGGTACAATTCCAAGAGACCCGAGATCATCCAGAATACTTTCACTACCATCATTATAGGGTCCATTCCACAAACAACTGTCGAGAAGTAAAAGATATTGTTCATCACCTCATCCGCGATGGATATTTGAGGAAGTATGTCCGACACCCCCCTCGGCCGGAAGCAGCACCCGATGCACCAGTTCATCAAGTCCGTATCGATAGGACAAGTCAGTTCGTGAGCACCATTTCACATTCGGCTATGCAAGACTACACCCTCGGCCCAGTAATCACTACTAGGATCCATAAAAGGGGCCGTAATGGTAAGGATATATATAGTGTAGCCAAGGCCCTGCTTATGGAACCTTGGAAGATGCTGACCATTTCGTTCTCGGCTAAGGATGTCCTAGTAAATGGACAGGCACACATTGATCCACTGGTCATCACGTTATTGATCGAGAAGTGGGGAGTAAGAAGGATTCTCGTGGATAGCGGAAGCTCAGTCGAGGTACTGTATTACGATACGTTCAGAAGAATGAAACTCTCGGACGACATGCTCGTCCCCTCAACATATCGCATCTACGGCTTTAATGGAACAATAACCATCCCAAAGGGCGAAGTAACTTTGAGAGTTTCAGACGATGGTGGCTATCTCGACACGCTAACTACCTTTTGTGTGGTGGACGTCGCCTCACCTTATGAGGCAATTATCGGGCGTCCCTGGATCACGGGTATTAAGGGAGTAGCGTCGGCATACCATCAGAGGTTAAGGTTCCCAACTTGCAAGGGAATAGCAGAATTTGTAGGCGGCACGACAGTGCATGAAAGTCGATGTAGAAATTAATGAAGAACGGCGAGCTCGGAAAAGGCAAGAGAAGAACAAAGCAAAGGAAGTTCAGACGACAAGAGAGTTGGAAGAGGTGATTTCACAAGTGGTCCTGGCATATGAGACTCAAGATCAAGACCCTCTATAACAATTAAAAGAAGCGTCCCCATCCCGGGAGACCAAATCAAACTTCTCGATAGTTGAGCCAACCCGGGAAGTAAACTTGGGAACGATAGAAGAACCCAGGGTCGTAAGGATCAGAGCATTACTATCGGACGAACAAGCAAGTCAACTCACGATGTTATTAAAAGAAAATTTGGATGCATTCTCCTGGGAAGTGCGCGATTTGGAGGGTATTGACCCGAAGGTTTGCTGTCACCACTTAAAGATTGATCCAAGGTTCAAACCGGTTAGACAAAAAATGAGGCGTATCGATCCAGAATTACAAGCGGCAGTCGAGGTCGAGCTGAAGAAGTTACAAGAATCCGGAATAATAAGGAAATATCACTACCCACAGTGGATATCCAACATGGTCGTGGTTCCAAAAAAGAAAGGAGGGGTCAGAATATGTATCGATTTCAGCGACTTGAACAAGGCCTGCCCGAAGGACAGTTTCCCACTCCCCAGTATAGATCAGCTAGTAGAATCGATAGTCGGATATGAAGCGATGACCTTAATGGATGGATACATGGGCTACAACCAAATACCGTTGGCGCACGAGGACCAGGAACATACCTCCTTCTTCACGCCAAGAGGATTGTATTGTTACACCAAGATGCCATTCGGACTTAAAAATGCGGGGGCTACATATCAGAGATTGGTAGGCGACATGTTTGAAGACAAGATTCACGATACCATATAGGTTTATGTGGACGACATGTTAGTTAAGAGTCGCCGAGCTAAAAACCACGTCTGAGACCTTCGAGAGATCTTTCAAACAATGAGGAAGCACAAGATGAAAATTAACCCCGCCAAGTGCGACTTTTGGGTTACGTCAGGGAAATTCTTGGGGTACATCATCACCCCTAGGGGAATAGAAGCGGATCCTGAGAAGGTACGGGCAGTCCTTGAAATTCCATCTCCCGCGACAGTGAAAGATGTGCAGAAGTTAAACGGTTGCATAGCGGCATTGGGGCGATTTGTATCGCGGTCATCTGACAAATGCAAGGCTTTTTACGATATTTTGAAGAAAGGAGAAAAATTTCAGTGGACGGATGCCAGTGAGGAGGCCTTTCAAAAGATTAAACTACACCTAGCTAGTCTCCCGGTCCTTCAGAGGCCCGAGCCGTCAGAAATCCTCACCCTGTATTTGGGAGCGACACCCTATGCCATTAGCGCAGTATTAGTGAAATCGGAGGGAAGTATGGAGAAGACAGTATATTTCATTAGTAAAACACTAAGTCCGGCCGAGAGAAACTATACGAGAATGGAACAGATGGTGCTCGCGCTAGCCTTTGCCGCCTCAAAGCTCCGAACGTATTTTCAAACTCATCGAATACGAGTGCTCACCAAATCGCCTATCGAATCAGTCTTGGATAGCGCAGGGCGATCGGGGAGGATATCCAAATGGGGAGCCATAATCAAAGAATATGACGTGGTATATGAGACAAGAACCGCGATCAAAGGGCAGGTAGTGGCCGACTTCTTGGCAGATTTCCCCCTCAGTGATGAGGACGAGGTAGAGGATATACCGGGGATGGTATAAGAACAAGAGGAGCCCACAGACCTACTAGCCGCTAATAGTCCAACACGATGGGAGATATTTGTCGATGGGGAAGCGAACAAAGAAGTATCGGGCCTCGGGCTAGTATTCACCACACCTAAAGGGAGGAAGATCGTGCATTCATTCAGATTAGAGTTCAAGGCAACAAACAACGTCACTGAGTATGAAGCGGTGATCCATGCCTTGCGAATAATTGTGGAGATGGGACTACAGGAAGTCCGCTTGACTAGTGACTCACACCTAGTGATCCAAAAAATTACGGGCCAATACGCTACGCACGATCCTGTGCTACAAAAGTACTGGGAGCTCGCCCAATTTTACATCAAGCAAATACCCAACATCAGATTCCGCACATTTGTCGAAAAGATAACAGACACTCAGACGTTCTATCGTATATTGCCTCACAGTTAGTAGACTCGAGCATCAAGGGCATATGTGTCATGAGGCTTCTTATGCCGTCCATCCCAGAAACACCCGAAGTACGAATCGATGTGGCTGTTAACACAACCGAGAGATACAAAGAAGGCGATTGTAGAAAACCGATACATCGATACCTGGAGACATGCGAGCTTCCCAAGGGTCGGCCCGAGATAAACAAAATCAAAAGCAAGTCGGGCGCCTACGAGTTAAGAGAAGGGATCTTATATCGAAAATCCTACCTAGGACCACTCCTACGATGTTTGAGTAAAGAAGAGGGCCATATAATCCTACACGAGCTACATTATGGGGCGGCTGGAAACCATAGCTCGGGAAGAAGCTTGTCGGTTAAGGCAAAAACAATGGGCTACTTTTGGATGTACATGAACGATGATGCAAGGCAGATGGCGAAAGCTTGTGAAGAATTCCAGCGTTTTGGGAAGTAAATTCATGCTCCAGGAGTACCTTTAAACCCAATTTTAAGCCCGTGGCCATTTGCAAAGTGGGGCGTTGACATTGTCGGACCATTACATATGGGAATAGGTCAAAGGAAGTATTTGATCGTGGCTACTGATTACTTTACCAAATGGGTAGAGGCGGCACCGCTAAGGCACATTCGGGACAAAGATGTCTTTAATTTTATTTGGGAACATATCATCTGCCGTTTTTGGGTCCCAGCGGCCATCGTCTCTGATAATGGGAAACAACTGCAAGGCGAAAACATTGATCTTCTGTTCAACACTTACAACATCAGGAAGAGCAAAGCTACCTCGATTTACCCCCAGTGTAATGGGCAGGCCGAGATCACCAACAAGACTATCGCCGATAACATGAAGAAAAAACTAGATGGGGAATATGGAAATTGGTGTGAGGAGCTATATAATGTCCTATGGGCATACAGAACCACACGACGAGAAGCTACGGGATTCTCTCCATTCATGCTTACCTACGGAACCGAGGCAATCCTACCAACAGAAGGCATGATCCCTACCACAAGGACAGAAGCTTGGAGGCGAAACGTGTCATCCGATCTAATCTTGGCTAAACTCGACTACTTGGAAGAAACAAGAGAAATGGCGTTAGAAAAAATGGAAAATTATCAAATGAGGTTACAACGGGAATACAACAAGCGCGTTCGACCAAGAGAATTTAATCCCGGGCAGCAGGTGTTGAAATTTCTGGCTGAATGGGAGCGCGACAAAAGAGGCAGAAAACTAGCACCAAAGTGGGGCGGGCCATATATAATCGAATCTAAGGCGGGCGAGGGATCATATTGACTACTGCGACTTTACGGAACAAGAGAGCTCAAACCATAGAATATCTGATTCCTGAAACTCTACCATCCTTGACGAGCGATGCGGAAAAATGGTAAGCAAACGTGTCTTCTATCTCTGTGAAACCGTGAGGGGTATGGGATAGGGCATGAGCGACTAATGGTCATTCGTACTCGGGGCAATGACAGTGTGGAAGTGCCGAGGTGACTTACACTCTAATGGTCATTCGTACTCGGGGCAAAGCCAGTGTGGAAGTGCCGAGGTGACTTACACTCGAATGGGCATTCGTACTCGGGGCAATGCCAGTGTGGAAGTGCCGAGGTGCCTTACAGTCGCCTGGCTATTAGAACTCGGGGCAGTGGCAGTGTGCAAGTGCCGAGGTAGCCTAAGGGTTCTGGTGGTTGTAAACCAGTTCCAAAGGTTGTTTAGACACGAGGTATACTCAGCTATGTGGCCTACTTACATCTGAAAGGTCACCCCCATCGCAAGTGGGCGTGTCCACTTGCCCGAGATCGGTTGATCGATAACCACTCGGGATTGTCGGGCCTAGAACTAGGATGACTGGTACCCTTCCAATGAATCCAAAGAGATAGTGATGAGATACCCCAATCAGGACATGGCATAGGGCCCGATGACCCTCCTTGTTGGGTGTGTTCGACATAAATGGTTAGAATACTGACTTACTTGAACAATGATTGCAGGAATAACATGTGAAACAAAGGAGAACTCGATTGCGTCGTGCATCTATTAAGAAAATACGGAAAACATCATGTGACCATGCGAAACGAAGCGTCTAACGAAAGTAAAACAAACAACATCGGTGACGCAGTACCCCCATTAAAACAAACAAGCAATGTAGCGGAAATTAAAAAGGGTAGAAGTGTTCAGAGCGATTTACAACCCGATGGAAGGGGCAACATAGTGACACATCACCACAAAAAGAAAGTTTAAGCCTTGGGAGGATCCGCGCCGGCCTTCCTCTGCGCGACCTCGAGCCGCTTCTTCTCCACCCAGTCCATAATGCCCGACTGAACCTTCTGGTCTAACTCCTCTGCATGGGCGACGCGTTCATCCTCGAGTTGTTGGGTAATCTGGGAAGCGTTTTCCTCGGCTTCAGCTAGCTTGGAGCCCAAATCGACCTCGGCCTGTTTCAATCGACGAACCTCCAGATCCAGCTCCCGAGTGCGTTTTTGCTCGGCTAAAAAATCACAAAGATAGAGTGTTATTCATCGGGCACGACTTAACATTTTTGCAAGAATAAGGCACAATTTTGATCTAAGGAACGGCCTCAACACATCGTCTAAGAGACCTGAAAGGGCGGGCAACACCGACTGAAGCGACTCTACTGACTTGGATAACTCATCCTCGGCCTTGGACAACTTCATGGTTAACTCGTTATAGTGTTGCTCGTTGAACTCGTTACTGGGGCAATACTTCTTATGCTCATTCCAATCGTCCATTAAATGATTACGTGACACTTGGAGCACTGCAAGCTGCGATCTACTCCACTCTAAATCTCCCCTTACTTTATCGAATTCACTCACTCGGCCCAGCAAATCGCTATTAGCTCGCTCCACCACATCTTTATCCCTCAATATTCGTCGGCGGTCCTCGTGAATGTCTCGATTCTGCAATTGTAGAGCGTCTACCCTTTGCTCTAAACTAGTGGCTAGTGCAGATTTCTCAACAGAAAGGTGATGAGAATATCCCAAGTGAGCCCGTAAATTGTCCATCTCGGCAGGATCATAATCAAACCGGCGATGTCGTCCTAACTCGTCCTAAAGTCTTGGAATTTCCTCAGTTTGGCGGTCTATTTTGTCATCTTTGTTTGCCATTCGCTGACGAATATTTTCCACTAGACCCTTCTCAATATCCCATTTTCTCTTCATAATCCTAAACTCCGAAGTAGCATCTATACCTATAATAAATACCTCGGCTAGGAAGAAGGAGACCCGACTTAGGATACTGGCACGATAAACTCAATCAACACAAGTTAAGAATGATCATATACCTTGAGCATCGACAAGTTTGATCTCCAGCTCGTTCGCGCGACCCTTCTCATTCTGGAGTTGAAGTTGGAGAGACTCTATCAACTGCTTATCTCGAAGGAGATTGGCGGCATCCAAGCGTACCCGTTTCATAATCTAACACAAGAAAACAAGTTTACATCATAAGCGACACTAAGAACAGAAATCAGAAGCGGGGCATTACCATACAGAAACGAGTCGCTCACCACAGTGTCAAGTGTCAGGGCGATGTCGCCATAACAAGGCAAAACATTCAACATCTCTTCATCAGTATACTTCCCAAAGTCGGAGGAAGTAAGCGCACCCAAGGAGTTCATGATCGGGACAGAGACAGTAAAGGAAGTTTCAGCACTAGAAGACGATCCCTCAGTAATCCGGGGCACACAAGGAAGCTTTATCGGTACATCAGTAACAACCTTCTCTACGTCGGGCGTTTCCAAGGGCTCCTGCTGGTCGCCCATACCTTGTTCATCGCCTTTGTCACCCGAGACATTCTCTCCAAGTATCTCATCTTCATCGAAAAGATCAATGATTGGGCCCGTTTTCGGCGGTGGCTTAGTAATTTGCTTACCTCTGGTAGGATTACGCCTAAGCGGATTGGGGTCAACATCGCCCGCGTCATCATCATCGCGCCTTGGGTGTTTCTGCACAAGTGTCTCGTCAGAACATGTGAAGGAAAAAAACAGGGTCAAGTACATGTACTTATAAGAAAATAATTATGTTTGTTACCTTCCCCTGGTCTTCCTCAACCCTTTTGCCAACACCTCTCTTCCTAGATCCGACAGTCTTGGTGGAACATACCTGAAATTTTTAAACAACAATAAATGACCAATTGACGCCCGAAGCTAACAAGATAGAAATCAAGAAAAGCGCATACCTTATCGGCCTTGTCATCATTAACCACCCAGAAATAATAGGGATCGGCGGGAAAAGTAGGCGACGGAAAGTCACCATGAAGAATTGGACCTCGAACAAGAAGTGGAACTCGGGGATAAATCGGATCATTAGAATGACGGGGTCGCCTGTCGCAGGGTTGGCCGATAGGATCGGCATCCAGCATCATCCTTTCAACACCCTCGGGCATAGTTTTGACCCGATGAGGACTAGCAGCAAAACCGGCAAGCTCGCCCAAGGTTGAAGTACCGGCTCGATAGTTGACAACCATGACCATCGCGGCGATCCCTCCACTCATTCATAATTCTAAAAGTATTACCAGTCCATTGAGCCAAAGCACGAGAAGGCTTGATCTGAGAAAGGATCTCGTAATAAAAAGGGCTATCAGGGTTGTACAGGGGAAGACGAAGGCCTAGCTCCAGTTGACCCAAGGTAATGACCACACAATCAGCCGATTGCTCGTGCCTCTTCATGTCGGTCTTCTTCAAGGTACCATTTCGGCCCGAGAGAAGGGTCACTTCGTAATTCTGAATATCCTACTTATCCTTCAACTGCTCAACAAACTCTTCATCATAGAGATATTTCACCCTATTCTCGGACCTGCACGAAATAGAAGAAGAGCTATCAGCAAAAATAGATTTTATCGCGCGATCATCATACCTATAAGGGATTTCAAGCAAAAACAGAGAAGCAAGGGAAGGAGCATCAAACTCAGAAAAAACGTCATCAACAGACCTTTTCTCAGTCATGGAAGGAGAAGAAGCCATTAATGGAGATAATGCAAAGCTCGGTTTTCAAAAAAAAAAAAAAAAAAAAAAGATGAGGCGACAACAGCTACTGTAACAATCGGGGAGGAGGAGATAAAGGAAGAAAAAAGAAAGCTAGGGTTTTGTAAGCGCAAAGTAACGAAGAAATCTTGAAGAAGAAATTGCAATGGAGGAAGACTAAGAGAGAAGTGGTGAAGAAGAAGAAAAAGAAAAAGGAGCGGGATATTTAAGGAGAATAAGTTGTAACCGATGCCAATGTTTACATGTAATAAAGTGGAGATAGTGGGACGCTGCATGGCGGGATCTACGACATGGACGAGGACATGGCGATTGAAACGACTTTCTTCCACTCGTGTCTGCTACACGAGCGAAAGAAGGGGCATAAATGTAGGTGTAAATTATCCACATATACAGGTGGCAACATCCTAGGCCCGGTGTACCCAAATACGAAGAGACGCGAAGTATAGAGCGAAGATTAATGGGCGCGAGATTTAAGGAGCCACGTGGATCGGGCGTAATAATTTCGGACAAGACTCGACCCAGACTTCTGATAAAGCTGACAAGATAAGGCATGGTGGGTCAAACGAGGAGCTATGGTCAAACGGATAAGAAAGTACGGGTCACATCGGATAACCTAAGGGCGACAGTCAAGATAGGCGACATAGTGTTAATAAAGCACCTGAAGAGATCGGCCCGAACGAAGGATAGGCGAGGAGTCAGGATGCATCGGACACATGAGACGACGTGAATCGGCCCGATCACAGAACTGCTGAATAGATGTAACATGACCAACACCTTAATTTCGATGTATAGAACTTCTCCTATAAATAGAGGGACTTGTATTCAAGAAATTTAGGTGGTATTTGGAGAGAGAGAGGGAGAGAAACTCGAGTGAACACTAAGAAGAAGTAAGTGAGTAGTAAGTTCATCTTGTAAGGCAATCCCACCAAGAGCAACACCTTTGTAACACTTCGAAGTAATAAGATTCATCCTTTCACCCCCGTGGACGTAGGTAATCATACTGAACCACGTATATCTTGTGTTCATTGTGGAGTGTTTACTTTTATTTGAGATGAGTAGTGCATTTATATCCTTTGGATATAGTTTGTAGTAAAATGCATCTACAGGTGGCAATATGATTAACTAAATTTTTTGAGAATGTAAAGAGAAGAATTTGTTTCTTCTGATTTTCTAATTCTCTTTCTTTTCTTGTTTTTATTTCTCACTTTTGATTCTCTAAACAAGTAAGTGGGGATCTTATTTATAGTGGAGGTCGGCAATTTACATGCGCTCACTTTTCTCTTTGATAATGTTTATCCTAATACAGTCGTCCTCTTAACGATGAAGCATGTCTAACTTTCACTGGAATGTTCTGGGTCAAAGGCGGTGAGAATCCTCAAGAAGATGCTCGAGTAATCTGGAAAAATGGTGGGCCACCTTTAAGCCATGCTTTCGTAACAGATTTATTTTTAAAATGAAATTAGTAATTTTAAAATTCGATTAAATAAAACTTTTGGATGGAAGCCTAGCAATAATTTGGGCTCCGACTCCTCTTTGAATAGCAATGCCTAATCTATGAAAGATAAAGCTACGAAAACCACTACTAGCATCATTACTGGCTAAACAGTTTTTTAGACTCTTGAAAAAACATAAAGTATCGTCTCCAAGCTCCCCTAAAGTAGAAAAGGCTAGAATACTCAAACCATAACCCAAAGAAGTACACTTGTCCAAATATTTAGTGCGTTTTCTGGAAACTGCGTTAGAAATGGCCTTTCCTGGGACAAAAGAGCGGACACCATCACCAGTGAAAGGAGAAACCCCAGTGACATCCATAAAAACATCCTGACCATTTTACCAGTTGAGAACAATAATATCAGCAGGCCTCAAGTCTTTGTCATCATCTGAATGAATACCAAGAGATACCTCCTTACGCACAGTTACACCAGCTTTGTAACAAATGTCAACTACAATGTCACGAACAAAGTCATGTCGAAACTTGCAACCTACATCCTTAGCACAATGAAGCGCATGGTCTCCGAAAATTTCCATAGGTCGATTACAATATGGGCATAAACTATCCTCAACAAACAAAGGGATACCAAGTCTATAACAGATCACAACTCGAAACTGTCTAGGGTCGAGGCACTAATTATGCCCACTAATAAGTACCGCTAATAAATAATCTTAAGCATGCTTGATTTGGTTACATTGCCACAAATTAGAATCTCTTGCAGACATATTAAACTGGTTTGGGATTCGTTTCTTGACTGCATCAAAATAAGTGACTTCCAAGGTGTGCATAGAAGAGGGGTAGTATCATCGACACAATAAGAAGGAGGTAATCCACATACCTGGATAAAGTTCTGAAGATCTAACTGATAAGCAAAGCCTTTGTTTGCTGAGAATAAATTACCAAGAATTATCTTCTGCACTGAGGCTGTCTGACTATGGGAAGCGAGATAGCAGTAAGCACAAGTGTCCACCATGGTATAAATGCCAAGACCACCCTCTTTGATGGGCAAGGTAGCTAATATCTGTTGAAGGGGACCAAAACCAGCACCGTCTCCAGTGATGAGTAAACGTAAAACTTGAGAAGATGGTCATCAAAAAGATCAGTGGTTGGCTGCAAGGCTGCTAGATTGGTAGTATGCATTGCAAAATATAATCGGGAAACACCAGTACAATTGCGAAGTAAAGCATCTCACTTTGTGGGTCTTTGAGTTTTTTGATATCCGACATTAATTAAACGGTCTTATTCACCCTGGTCAACAACATGTCACTAATAAAGTTTAAATCTAAACGCAACGGACCACCAAGAAGTTTAACACCATTAGAGGGTCTACCAATATCAGGTGGTAAAACACCATCAGCCATGCTTCTGGGATCAACCGAAGGCCAAAGTACTTCTGTTTTCTTCACATTAAGGTGTATCCCTTTGCTTGGCCCTTCAGTTTCTATTACGCTCAAAGCCTTGGCCACCTCCAAAGTGTCACCAATAATCGTGCCATCATCGAGGTACCAAGCGTGTAAATCCAAAATGCATCGAGAAGCAATAGACTTCACCATAGGGTAAAGTGTCAACGCAAACAGCAAGGGACCAAGGTGGTCCCCTTGTTGAACTCCAAGTGAAGAGGATAAAATATATTGATAATAATAGAGCTTAGCAGGACACATGTAACAAAATTCTACCCAACGAGAAATACCTGGACAATGAAGGAGAACTTCCTTGATGAGCTGAGTTCTACTCACCATGTTAAAGGCATTGGAAAAGTCAATAAGCAACATTGACATTTTATCTGAATGACCTTTCATCCCTAGTAAGAAATTCACAGCATGTAAAATCCATTCTCCTCCAGTAGGTACTCCAACCTCGAATTGGTAGTCGCCTAAGTAAGAAGCCATGTCCTTACCGACAGAAAAAACAGCTACTTTTGAGACCAATCTTCGCCAAACTGTGCCCACAACTATAGGCCGAATACCACCACCCGGCTTAAGCAAAGGAGTTAGGGGTACACTGGCAACAAACTCACAAAGAGATGCAGGACATCTACCTGCCAACCAAGAGTTGACAACCCATGTGATCGAAGCAAGCAAATTATCCGCCACTGCTACAGCTTCTCTACTCATCACGTCAACCAAATGCTGAGCCCGGAGACCATCACGCTCACACAACGTACCTTTTTGGAAGCCTTTGATCGCCCCCAACACAGCACGCAAATCCACCATGATAGGTTCAGCCAAGGGAGCATCGTCGGGAATAACAGGTGAAGGGGCGGGAGGTTACTTATCTTGCAAATCAAGGTAAATTTTCTCGCTGCGAGGAGACAACCCTGATGAAGATATCACACGTATGGCAGCAGAAAAGTGTTTGCACTCTACTTTCCTCTGGCAATCCATCAAGTTAGTAGCATCCTTCTTTTTCAACTGTATCTCGGAAGCTGCCTTCTTAGAACCAAAATATAAAGGCTGCTGTAAAAGTTTAGTAGCCAAGGCATAAAAACCACCTGGTTCCTTCCAAACAGACAAAGCATGGTTGATTGCAGCAAACAATATCAATAAAGTATGGAAACAGTATCAATAAAGTAAAATAAAAAATATTTTAAATATTGGAGTATAACCTTTATAAGGAACGCACAATTGGGGGATATGGGAATTAATTGGGGGATATAGGTACAGGACAAAAATGGTGTCCCAATAGCAATTCTGGGTGACCCCCTATGTAATTATTTTTTTAATTCCTAATCTAGCCCCCACTAATCAGGATTAATGATTAATTATAATTAGTAAAATGTTAAGTATTTGGGGGATAAATTAGTGTGTATTTATTTTTATTTGAATTTGTGTGGGTTAGTTGAGAGTGAAGGAGGGAAAAAAATTTGAGTGGAATTTTTTTTTTTAAAATGGAAGATGACTGTGATGAGAGACTTGCAGCTGCTGAATCCTTATCTCAACTACAACAACAATCATATCTTCAATCTTCGGTTAATGATAACAACTCACAATTGGAGTTATATGATGAACCAACACCCTTGGATCATGATTTTGGTAAGAATGAAGTGTTTTGTGAAGAACCAACCCAAGAAAGTAAACATGTTTAGTATAAAAGCAACCCCAACAAACAGGCAATGCTTCAAAGAGGTCGAAAATTTGATTTTTCTTATTCAAACCGCCATTTTTTTCTCTAAAAAATCTTAGTACCGGCATGCTCGTTGTATGAATACTACGCCGGAACTAATGCCACCAGCGTGGTATTCATACTCCTTGCTGTGACGGTACAAGATATCCCCCATTTTAAAAATTGTGCCGGCGTGGTATTCAAACCAAAAATATATGCCGGTATACATTTACATTTTTTACCTACCACCGAATATTCCATGGAATATCCATACCGGCATGGTTTACTCTAAACTAACTATGCCGGTACCACAATAAAAACATACAGGAGTTTTTGATTTTCGAACTTAAATACCGGCTTCCAATTTAATTTTTTGTGAACGCCGACACTTAGTACCAGCGTAGTTTGTATATTATGGTACAAGCCGGCAGTCAATACCAGCTTGGAACCTTATATATATACCATGTCGGTTTTACAATAAAATCATACAGGAGTTAATGATATTTTGAACTTCAGTACCGGCATCTAATGTAAATTATCGTGTACGCCGGTACTAGATACCGACGCAGATTTTACCTTTTCGACAATGCCCGTATGAGCAATCCCGGCATTGCAGTTCAATAACATACAATGCCGGAACATTATTATGCGGAACTAATTCAATTTTATTTTCATTCATGCCTTAGGTTGTGACATACATCGATCCAAATTCCAAACCTCTCTTTCGGGATACGTCTGAATACTATAAAATGCCTCGGGTATGTTACCAAACAATACTTTCACCTAGTTTTTACAATTTAATGTTGGGATTGCTTAAAATTGTCCTTATAATCTCACATTGTTGTCCTTATGTAGGGAATAAAATCTATAGAGGAAGCAATTGCTTGGGAAAAAGAGACTGTTCTTAAGAACATGTGTGTCTTAGTGAGGAATAACCAGCGTTCAGATGTTCGTTTTGAGATGGTTTGTGAGAGAAGCGGAAAATACAAGGAGAATATCCATAAGAGAAAGGGTTATGCATATGAAAAGAAGACTAATAGTAGGGTTGTCAATGGGTACCCGTTACCCGGAACCGGATCCGCTAGATCGGGTCCGGTTCTGGGTCCTAAAGTTGGACCCATTAGCAACTTAGGACCCGACGGGTAATTACCCGATTGGACCCGAATGTTAACGGGTCCAAACGGGTAATACCCGTCGGGTAACCGCGGGTAATGGGTACCCGTTTATTTAACCTTTTGATCATTTTTTTAGCAAAATTATAGGTATTTTGCTAGTTTCGGCTATGATTTTTTTTTATTTTTGATTTTTTTTCTTACATTTAATCTTTATTTAGTACATTAATAAATAAATAATAATAAATTTTTATAAAAATAAGTTATATTCAAGTTAAAAAGCGAAAAAAAATAAGATTTTAATAGTTTTTTTAATACCCAACGGGTACCCGGACCCGACGGGTATCCGAGACTTTAAATGGGTCCGGTTCTGGGCCAACACATTATGGAACCGGACCCGGAACAGTTAGGACCCGGAACCGATGCTGATATGCCGGGTCCGGTTCTGGGCCATGTACTACCCGGGAGGATCCGGACCCGTTGTCAGCCCTAACTAATAGGGTATACAAGACTCGTACGAGGAAGGATGACTGCCCCTTTAAGCTAGTATTCTATCTAAGAGACAAAGGAAAAGAAGAAGAAGAATGGGATTGTAGGGTGTGGTTTGGGCGTCATAACCATCGGGATCCGAAAGATTTTTTTGGTCACTCCCTAGTTGCGAAGCTAAAACCTCATCAATTCGAGGATGTAAATATAATGACCAAAGTATGTATCAAACCAAGAGTGATTCTCAAAGGCTTCAAGGAAAAGGATGAGACGAACGTTTCTTCACTAAGTATAATTTATAGCGCACAAGCAACAGAATGTTGGAATGGGAAGGGAGGACCGTTATGCAAGAATTTGAGAAGAGAGTTTGGGATCACAACTACACGCTTATCATTAAAATAGGACCGGACAAGAAACCCCTTCAAATATTCATTGCACATCCTTTGCTTTCACAATTGGCTCATACGTGTTGTGATGTTCTTATGATGGACTGCACCTACAAGATAAACAAATACAACATGTCGTTGTTCAACATCGTGGGGAAAACATCGGACAAGGTAACATTTACATTGGCTTGGTCTTTAATGGAAAACGAGAGGGATTACAATTATCATTGGACATTATGACTTTTGAAATTATTGTTCCCGGAAAATCGATTTCCGAGGGTCATCATAACCGATCAATTTGACGCACTAATGAATGCCATATCCGACGTATATCCGGATACACAAAATTTCCTATGTACATATCATATATGTGAAAATGTGAAAAAACATTATCATGCTTTTTTTGAACCCTCTAAGGCGGATATTAAGAAGAGAATGGTTGCTCAACTAGAGGAAGATGTTCGCAAAGAGAAACTATCACCCGAAGAAGAATAAAATGAAATAGGAAAGATTAAAGAGTGAGTCGACAAAGAACACGGTGAAAATCATAAAAGGTGGTTGGAATTTCTAAGGTAGTTGTCAATATCTATACAGGAACATGAAAATTTTAAACTTCTTGTTCCGGAATAGAATTAGAGACAATTTCAATGTTGGGACATTGGAACTGGCATTGAACTGTAAATTTATAGGATGCCGGAATAAGTACCGGCGTTTTTGGAACTGAAATCATCTATGTCGGAAATTATAATCTTTCACTAGAAATCTAGACATGTTCAAAATAAACCAAACAACTAGATTCTGCTTAAGTGTTTTTAATCCAGGTAGCATAAACCAAAAGCAAACCAAACAACTAAAGAGTTAACCCTGAGGTACAAACGAAAACAAGTTTAATCTAGACATGTTCAACACAATTAAAATACCACCAATTGTTCACTTGGTCATTAGTTTATTTTTGGCGGGCGCCTTCCTCGTTTCTCCAAACAAAGCTTTTGGACTAGGGTCGGTTTCTTCAATTCTATTAAGCTTTTGCTCGACTTTCTTGATTTCTTGAAGGGATAGCACCACTCCTTCATCGTACTTGCAACCAAAAATCTTATTCAAGTTTCCAAGCCGACGGCTCTAGTTTAATACATGAAACACATAATTAGTATATACTAATATATGACATTATGTTTACATTAAACAACTAAGCAATTAATAAAACTTACTAGCAATCCAACGGTCTTATGAAGTTGGGCCGTCGTAGGTGGTGGAGGTGTAAAGAGTTTCAACATGAGGTTTTTTCTGGGGTGAAACTTCGACGGAGGGAGGGCGCACGACATAAGGATGTTACCATTCCAGGTAATCTTCCATGTAGTCATTATCAACTTCATCACCATTTTCCGCAATCTCCCACTTACTAATATCTACCAAATGACGTGTCTCCCTATCCCTCCAGTGTGTTGGTTCCGGATCTGGATCATACACTACATGCAACTTGTTGGGAGTTGAATTTCACAGAGAAAAGTGAAGAAGATAATTATCATCAGAGGCCGACTCAAAACGTGATAATTGCTTATATCCATATTAGCGCATCAAACGGCATGGATCAGCCATGATATATCCTTTTGGGTGGCCCATTGTAAAATGCAACGTTACCAAACCTCACAAGTTGAAGGTTTTCTCTAGCCTCCTTATATAGGTCAAACACAACGTCTTCTGTACTCATTTCTTCGAGAGCCAATCTCATCTCAATCAGTCGACCTTTGTTACCGGGCTTTGGAATGTTGTTATACTTGAACTTCTTAGCTCTAGGAGTATCAGGTCCGGGAAGGTCAATGGTCTTCAAGAAAAGGAACTTCTTGAACAAGGTTGGGAAGTGTTCATAACACCACACCTATTCCAATGTGAAGCAGTAAATTTTTATTCTAAGTTCATGATGAATATATACATGTGAACAATATACATATGAAAATAAGTTAAGAAAATAAATTTACCTGGAGTAGAGTGAAATTCCCGACAAATTGGTTTGTTTTAGCCAAAGAGGCCATTCTCATCTCCGCCATCAAATGTGTCATTACCGCGGTGCCCCAAGAATAGATATAAATATCTTCCAACGGATCCAAGTACTGAAGAAAGTTTGCACTTACCCTATTGCCATTAGTGTCAGGGAATGCCCTAGTGCCCAAGATGTATAACAGGTATGCAACGGCTGTATAATGAATCTGTGCAAGGTCCCATCCATCATCCAAACTTCTTTGCTTTGTATTTTGAAACCTCTTCTTAAGCATCGTCAGCTTGAATGTCTTCGTATTACTAGACTGGGATTCATAAAAGCTCTCCGTAGAAGTTTTGAAGTCCCAACCAAACAGCTTGTTAGTCAAAGCGTGCAACTTCGACCATTCAAGGTCCAGACACTCAACTCCTTCTGCAATGCATTTCCCAATAACGTTCAAGCCTAGAATGTTCTGGCGAGGTCATATCTCCAAACGGGAAGTGCATTGTATCAGTTTCACCATGATACCTTTCGACGAAGAAATTAACTATCACAATATCTGGCTTCACATAATTTTCAACCAAAGCATATACACCGAAATCATTTACTATTGTTTGGACATCATCATGCTCCAAAGACAAATCCCAATAAGCCGCGGCTTGGTTTCGGAAAACACGAACAACTTTAGTATGATCTTACAATTAGTTGATAATACGATTAAGAGATTTCGCATAAATACAAAACAATACATATGCACAAAAAAAAATGCTTACATAGGTTTGATAGATAGTACGAGCCCAAGAGTGCTTGTATCCAAATAGTACTTTCGGTTCCGGAGCTTCACCCCAAATTTTACCACGTTTAAGGTCGGGTATCATGTCATCAATGTGAGGAAGGTGACAGTCTTTAACTTTGGGTTTCCCCTTGCCCTTGCCTTGTGTTGGTTGTTCACTCGGCCACCAACTTCTCTTTGGCTTGCTAATTGACTTGGGTGAACCTCATCATCTTCCTCCTCACTCTCACCTTCATCATGCGCATCGTCCTCAACTGTTCCGGTACCTCATATATTACAAGTGCAGTACGGTCACCACCACTCTCCCAAATTGTCCCTCTTGTTTCAAACCCCAAACGCTTCTTGCGACCTTCATCTTTCCCTCGTGGAGGCAGAGACTGAGGAGTATCAAGACTGTCCTTCCTCTTTCTCTTAGTGAAAGTATCTTTATTTTTTCTTTTGTTAACTTCCTTGGCTTTTGACCTATAACATAAGCACACGAAACAAAAATAAGACAAGTCTTATTGGAAGTTTAAGTACCGGCATTGAGACTCTTAAACAGACCATGCCGGTTCAGTGCTGCCGGCATTGAAACTTAGCTATCGAGAATGCCGTTAGTTAAATGGGTTTCTTCTGGATACCAAAAGACAACTACCGGCACTCTAAAAGTAAATCAATTTTGTGCCGGTAACAATGTACCGGCATACAATGGAAGAGAAATAGTGTGTCGGTACTGATCAACAAATCATATATGTTCATGTATGTTTAAAGTTTACTACCGGCGTACACGAGTTAAATCAAATCTATGCCATTTATCCTATACCGGCATACATGAAACCTAGATTCAATGTCGGTACTAGTGAAAAAGTTCATAATGTTTCTGTGTGTTTTAAGTATACTACCGGCATACACGAATTACTATTAAGGTATGCCGGTAACCTAAAACCGGTATGGTATTCAACCCAAGTTGTATGCCGGTACTGGAAATTCACTTTCAGGATTTGAAACCGGCATGGAATTCATCCCAGATCGAATGCCGGTACTTAAAACCGGCGTCGTATTCATCCCATATCGAATGCCAGTACTCTGTGTAACTCGACTGTTTCAGTTATAGTTGGCGATTCTAACCTAAACCCATTGCTATAAATCGATTAAAACAATCATAAATGAGTTCAAAATCACTAACCTTCTCATAGAAGCCATTTTTGCTGCGAGTGGTTGATCGTCCGAGTTCGCCGCCTCGTCCTCTCCTTGTTCTTCAACAATCTAAGCAATTCGTTGTTCGTGTTTTTGTTGACCAATTGATTTGGTCTTCGGTTTGGCTTTTGTTTTCCTTCGTGGAGGCATGGTTATGATTCGGGTAGGTTAATCGACGAAGAAATTTTTGATTTAACGATTAATCGTCGATGAAGAACGATGAAGAAGATGAAGGATTTTTTTTTCAGAACCATAACTATGCCGGCAGTGAATTGAAATGGGGGATAAATTGATTTGGTGTTTGATTTTATTGTTTTAGGGGAAAGGGCATAATAGTCTTTTCATAATGTTTTTAATTAATCTAAGGGTGTTTTGGTATTTTCGCACCCAAAAGACACCCCTTAGCAGCCACCTTTAGTTGGGGGAAGTAATTCATATCCCCCAATTAATTCTCATATCCCCCAATTACGCGTTCTTTATAAGGAATTTAATTTGGAACCAAATATATCGCATTCGAAAAGGAATGAAGGATATATATTTGTTTCCTTAATTATATAGATTTCATTAATATTTTAGATTGGGTCACATTAAAAAGAATTTATGAATATAGAAAACTTAAGGGTATGTTAGAGAGTTCGTTGAAAAAATATGACTAAAAACAGAAGCTGGACACATTTTTGAAACAGACCAAAATAAAATAGAGGACGGTCTTTTTGAAACAGAAGGAGTACTATATATTTGTGCTAGATTAATTATTTAATTTGGTAGAAAGGAGAATATGTTAGTTAATCCTATAGTTTAGGAATGTTAAACATGTAATTCCTACTGATTAATTAGGGGTTTACTCGTTCTTAGAATATATGGGTTAGACATTTTAGGGATTGTGGTTAATGTAAGCCCATAAAAAACTAAAATATTAATAATAAAATATGCATAAGTTTTATTTTTTTTATTTTTTTGGTGTTTTTTAATTTAATATGTTTCTCCTTTTTCTTTGCACTATGTTGGATTTCCACAATTCTCAAATTTGTTGCAAGGAAAACAAAAAAAATGTTTATCCGCTTTATATGTGTAGATGGAGATATTGAAAATTCTTAGACTAACCTATCTTAAACACCTCGGTATGTTTTTATGTAATTATTATGGATCAAAAACTGTTTGATGTTTTCATATTTTTGTCATCGTTGATATTGTTTTTTTATTTTATAGTTCATGACAAGAGTTTTCTTGGATGTGCTGATGAACACGAGGTACGAATGATGTGTATTGAGGTCGATCTGTATATTCTAAATCATAATAATATTCTCTACTAGGTATTATTACAGTTATCAAATCTTAATTGTTTTTCATCAAGTCTCCATTAGGATATGATGTCAACACATGTTACTTCTAAATGTGAAGTTGTGTTGTACTCTATTTCTCTTCGATTGAAATTAGTTTTTCCCACGAGATTGTTGTTGCTCTACAAGCTAGGTTTTTTGTGAAACAACAATAGTCGCACCAGGTATCTGTTGAATGTTGATGACCTGAAGATCGCATCAATATTTTTGAATATATTGGAATCAAGGAAATAAAACATGATAGTTTATCAAGCGAAACCACTTAGAGAATCAACACAACTAAGCAAGGATTACATCATAAAAATATTCGGCACAATTCAACTAGTAGTACTAATATCACCGTTGTTTTGCATCAATAATGGATTCATCAATCACCTCTAAAACATAAAATGATACTATATATAGTTATTCAGCAAATGCATATTTATGGAATTATTGCGTTGTACTCTTTTTCCCATTGGCAAGGTTTTTTCCCACTGGGTTTTCAATGTCAAGGTTTTAACCAGAGTCCAGACAACATATGCGAGCCTAACTTTGTTCTAACTTTTCTTAATATTGTTGTACCTCTGGATTCTCCTAGTGAAGTTTTAATGAGGCAGTTAACTTAGACACGATGTTCATCGAGGAGGGAATCTTTAACAGGGAATCTAAGCCGTCGTTTATCTTTTTCTATTACCTTTATTTAAAGACAACTAATATCGACTGAAATATCTTGTTGTTTCTTTTTGTTGTTATTAATCGAGACTTAGAAACCCTGCTGTTTTTACTTCAACGAAATTTATAGACGATTGTATTCAGATTTGAGGTGAATTAAGTAACATTGCTTATAACTCTCACGATAACAATGTCGGTTCCTATTTCAATCACCGAGTGATGGAAGATCGAGCCGATAGGTGTGAAATCAAAACACTTTTTTTTTTAATCCCGAAAGATACGAATACAAAATGCAATACTTTTCTTTCGAGGCTTCACATGAAAGAAAAACAATATTCCCTTCCACTTAATGACAATATAATCAAATGTCACATTAGAGAACTCTTCTTAGGAATAATTTTTCTAAGCCTTATCCACATTTTTCCAAGGGAAGAATCAAACAATGTGTACATACAAAGAGTGCGCCTGACCTCTTTGTATTGTTTTTCTTAAATTGACATTATTGCATTATCCCTTTGGGGTTGCATATATTGTGCTAAACTTTTTCCAATCTTAGACACGATGGTAATCACAATGAGGCTCTGCAATAAACATAAGGTATGTACATGCATCATACCTTAGCACCAAAGGCACAAGTCAATAGTAACATATGAGAATAGATGAAAACCAGTTATATGAGACAAAATGTGTGATGTTCTTCAAAGTTACCTTGGAGTTGTAGTAATTATCAGCCACTCATATTGGTAGATCAGGACATGGTTTGGAAAGCAAAAACATTTTGATATTTCAAGTTAAATTTGTACACACAACCTTTTGAAAATATCCCAAATCTGAGGCCAAGCATGACAATTATGTATGATAACTTATACAAAAGACATGGACATCCAAACTCTTCACATTCACTACCCAAGCATATGAATATAAATCCAGTTTTTACATTACAATATGGGATACACAGTTTGAAATTTCCAATTCCCAGAGTTTGTTTACACTAGCTAGCGTGACATCAAAATCTAATGGAGTGAATCAGATGCCTGACCCTTGAAACAAAATATATAATATCATTGGCTACTAAGAGTGCCTTTGTTTTTTTGCTGACTCAGCATCTGAATCTGACCCGACCCTTGATTCGGCTCGAGTTAGATATCAGACAATTTGTTTTTTTATTAACCCTGACTCGTACCTATTTGAGTCAGGGAATAAAATGCCTCTGACTCATGGTATCAAGCCACTGACTCATATATTTTTTAGTCAAGATGAGTCAAATCCGACTCAAAAAAACAAACACATTGAGTCGAATTCATATGAATAAGGTGATATCAGTCAGATCTGGACTAGTCAGACAAGTCAGAAGAAAAAAAAAAGGTGCAAGGCATGTTTAGAAATGTACTATCAAATTGTTTGACTTAGTAAACATTTATCGAACTCAGCAAGACGATGCTAAATCAAAATTCTAGGTGACCAAATTGCCCTAATATTTTAAAAGCATGCTAACAAACTGTAATAATTTGGTCAAACCTTGTGGCCATTTGGATTTCTTTCCACATTGTAAAATAATTTGATTGTTGTTGTAAGATTAATGTCACTATTGTTACGTGAACATGACATTAGAGTATGGCCCACCATTAACAGTTGAGAACAATCCAGACTAATCTTTGGATAAGGCCAAAGTAGATTAGTATATATCCCGCCGGTTCCTATATAAAGATTAGGCTAAACATGTTTATCAATAAGATAAACATTACATCCAAATTAGTCTCATAGTGCCAAGTGGGCACACAGGTGTTGGTCTCATGTTTATTTCATAAACCGCCTTTGAGTTTAGTGGAGGCTATAAATAGCCGTGGTCCTCCTTTGTTGTAAGTGATGAAAAGAAGCAATAAGAGATTGTTCTCCCACTTTCATTCTCCATTTCTTTTCTACAGTTCTTCTACATATTTAGTATCAACGAATTGGTTGCCAACAATGGGTGCCTTTAGTCTTAAACTCTAAGAGATACCGTAGCATACTTATGAGCAACACGTGTAGTACTAAATAGAGCTGTAAAAGTATAAAACGTTATCAAAACGAATTTCTCTGTGGAATCGACGCGGGGCTGGAAGATACAGAAACAGGATAATTCTCTTCAACCCTTGCATATTTAATTTAACTACTTCAAATTAGTTTTATGCATACAATTTTTATTATGTCTAACTTGGTTTCCTATTTTCATTAGGATTTGTTAAAGAGAAAGTTAAACATCTTACCGTGTCTTGTATGTGCTATTTGGAGCACAGGAAATTATTATGGTAAAGGAAGAGATATCCAAAACAGGTACGTATTGGCAATGACTCATATTTTTGATGTTATTCGTTTTCCGAATTTAGCCAAATATTTGAATTTTGCAGCGTTTTGCTATTTTCCTCTTTAGCCAACCAATGGAAGGTTTTTTCGCTTCCTTCTGGATAGCGTAGAGAATAAAATTTCCTTTGTTGGTACACCAATAATTTTTGTGGTGTTAAAGGTTTTAATATCGGCAGAGTAAGGAATTGTTGCATACTTGGGGATAGCGAAATTTTATTCCTTCGCTATAATAATTTCCAGAATTCAAAGTAGTTCACATATGGAGTGGAATGCGATGAAAAATGGACACCGGGTTAACACGGTTAGCCAGTCTCTATCAGCGGTCCTTGAAATGACCTGCAATTGATATCGAGACAATCTGTTTTAAGATAAAGGATGTGTTCATATTTCAACTTTGATAAATTAATATTTCTTCGACCCTAATTGACGAAATTGGAGATTTTTCGGTTCTATGTTAGAACCGCGTATATTACATTTGGAATGTTTTATTTCTTGTTTCACCGTTGATTTTCGTGGTAATTAGTTTGGCTTGATTTTAGAGGAGGTATATGCATCGTATAAATTTTGCGCTGAGCAATAAGGAGAGTCGCATATTTGTGGCCTTATGTGCTTCCGCGAATTTTACTGCATGCATAATATGCGCCTATTATATGCATCGGCGATCTTTAAAGAGCTAATGCTTAATTTGAACTTTGTATATGTTGTGTCAACAACACCGAGTGCTACAAATGTTAACTGCGCCTCGTAGATATACAAACGTCGAGCGATAATGAGTGTTGCATTTTTGTAAGTGATATTTATGTTTAATATCATGTCTTCTCGTCGCCTGAGCTATTACCCAAAATCCTGAATTTGGTGAATTAATTTGCAACAATACTTATGCAAATAAGTTTATCTTTGGTAAAGAAGGAAAATACAATTGTGTAGTGGTAGGCATATTTTTGAATATGGGAATCACAATAGTTCCAGGGTTTAAGAACCTGATGAGCACCGTACCACTAGAAGTGGAGAAATACGGGACAGTAGCATAATGATTGGTTTGAATAAGCTGTTTTTGAGCCTGGAAGAGCTCTGCTATCGTTGCGACATAAGAGACATGATACACGCATATGAAATGCCGTTCATTGTTGTTGATCTCTATCGGTCGTCTTGGAAGGACTGGAACTGATATTGAGATAATATCTATGTTCACAGAATTTATTTTACAGTTTACTGTTGATTTTATATGGCAATGTAAATTTTTAAAATTATTCCAGTTGGACAGTAAACGAGAGAGAAAACCTGATTAGTTATCTCTCCTGGGTTTGCATGTTATTATTACTTTAATCACCCAGTTACTCCCTCGATAGGTAGAGTAATGTGGAACTGAAGGTTCTGTTTATGAGACATTCCTGCCTGAGGATCAGGGGGATAATCGTCGACGATATTGGTTAACTCCAATTGTGTCTCTTCTAAATTCTCACACTGAGAAATGCCTGAGGTGTTAGATATTACTTTGTTGCTAGATTTAGCAAGAGTACGCTTGCTTGATTCGGCATAAATTAAAGTCCTTGCAAGGCATGCCATGGAATCGCATTGATTATTTCGTCTGGAAAAGGCATAAGACGAAAACCTCTAGTTCGAGGTATGCCAATCTAGTCAGATAACGTCCATATTCTCTTTGAGTTATGAGTTGATATATCTCCTGACGAGGAGCACATCCATAAAGTTGCGTCGATATCCCGTGGTTAAGAGTATCCGCATACTGAAATCTGGTACCAGTGGATTAAATTATCCTCATGCTCTTGAGAATGATGTAAGATCGTTAACTAGCTGATTAATAACTTGGTTGTCGATAATGTTCAGAGTAGCTACTGAAATTATTGTGGATAGATATCCCCCTTTGCAAAGGAATTATCGACAAAGTTTATATGATTGGAAAGTATGGACCTTAGTCCATATTAATGTGCTTTCTCCCTTGTGTACGCTCTTGAAACATTATTCTCAGCATCGATTACAACTTTGATGCTAATAAAAGAGCGCGGTGAGGAAAACTAAGGTCGTTTGTTATTCAACACCACCTTGACAACAAGTTTCTGAAGATACTAACTAGATTGGTGAAAGTATGGCCTGGTAGTCATAAATGACTCGACATATCACCTGGATAGTAACTGTGTATCTATACTCTATAGATTTCAAAATAAACTCTTGTTTGTCAGTCGTTGATGTTGTATCATCCTAGTAATGCTCTGGGAATTAATGGTGAGTATTTTTATTATTCTTTTGCATTCATTGAATGGTTTTGCATTTGAACTTATTACTCATTAAACAATAGTCATGTTTTCTGTTTGAGACGTGCTATATTCCACTATTGTTACTATTCTACTACAAGATTTGCAAATTCGATGAGAAAATCTTCCCACCGTTTGGGGGAGGAAGGGCTATCGCCTGAAAAACGGCGTGAAGTATCCTGGTTTGTACAAAGAAGAACCAGGATGTATCTCACCTGGATGTTTTCAGCAATGAAATACATATAGAAGATTTGATATCTTTAGAAATTGCAAATCAAGTTTCTCCATGAGAAGCTGTGTATGTAGTAGTAAGTGTGTCATTTAAAACACACCACAATGTGGATGACTAGTTGATTTAAAATATTCTACACCTCCCGAAACGAAGAGCCAGTCATAATCATTGAAAGATATTGCTCTTAAAGAAACTATTAGTGGAAGATCTAATTTCTCTAAGTATAGTTCTCTTAATAAGAGAATATCTCTGCAAACGCTGTGGAACCTCAAAATGAGAGGTCTTCCTTAAGGCATACATGAAATAGAGAAATTTGTGATCATAATTCAATGATTGTTGATGATATAGTCAAAGTATCCACTGATACTGCCATATATGATGTTGGTATTGAACCACTCTCTATAAGAATGTCACCAAAAAATGATTGGTTAAACGGGAAAGGAGAGATTCAGGCAGAATAATAATTTCTCATAAAATGCATGGTTTTGGTACTGCAACCAGAACGCTCGATAATGTGAGCTACTCTTAGCCACAGGTGGGTGTATGTGCATAGTGAGAAAAATAAAGTCAACTAATGGAACAAAGTTTTTTACAGGAACCTGAGATGGATTTATTAGTAACATATTCCCTATTATGGATGCATCTATTTCTTTGGTATTTGTCTGGCAGTCTTTTAAGGACTCGACGTGCATCAAGTGGATGTGGTTACTACAGATCTATACGAAATACTAGATACTGCGAGGTTTTTCACCTACCAGTATAATTACCATGTCATATCAATTCGCTCAATAAGGACGAAAGTGGTCAATCGTCTGAGTGAATGCTTATATTATCCAGGATATGTGAATCATCTTATGTGCTCATATAATCTGCATTTACTAGATCTGATTTGTGCAACATCTAATTGATTGGAACTCCTGAAGGGCTCTCCAAAGCTCGAAAATGCTTAAATCAGGAGTTCGAGATGAATTCTCGGTAAAACATGGTCTTAATCTGTTGGTTGAGCATTGTAGTTGGAAGTCCAAAATTTCGTCAACCTTCAAGTTTTAGACATATTTAAATGGACAAGCTGACACAATTGGAGCTACGCGATCTCTTAATTTTAAGATTGATTAGTTTACATCTCAACAGTAGAGATGTATCACTCTGTGGTTTGTGTTACAAAAAAGATGTGTAAATGGTATATTAGATGAAATATGATATAAATACCTGATATTGGGTTTGTGATAAACATGTAGCTGATTGGTCTCCTAGTTAGACTCTGGTAGTAGAGGATACTTGTGATTCCTCTGACCAGTCACGGTTGTCCAGACGAAACTAGTGGAGAATAAATGGTTGTACTATCAGAAGATTATTACGAAATTGCACAGAGAAAAAAAAAGGATCAAGTTGCTCAAGTAAAGGAAGTTGCTGAAGACATTCAAGGATGGTTCGTGGTCTCTATGCAGTATCATCAGAAACAATGGTCAATTGAGAAGGATACTCATCAGGGGGAGTAAAGCCATGGAAGATTATGGATATGGGCACATTGGACATTACGTCGTGTACTCTTTTTCCTTAGTCAAGGTTTTGTCCCACTGGGTTTTCCTTGTCAACGTTTTAATGAGGCATGCGATTCCAATGATATCCGCAGTTTGAAATGTTGTACTCTTTTTCCTTCGTCTTGGTTTTTGTCCCTCTGGGTTTTTTCAGACAAGGTTTTAATGAGGCAACATCTGCGGGTCCAACACCGTTCTGATAAATCATGTTTTCCTACATTCAGGTTTTATCACACACGGATTTTCTTGATAATTTCTACACGAAGCCAAACAAGCTGCATCGACAATATTGATGTGAGCTTCCAACATTCAGGTTTTGTCCTAAATGGTTTTCCTGAAGCAGCTTTGACAAGGGGAGAAAATTCCTGACGATTATTATCACAAAGCTCCAGCAGTTGTACTCTTTTTCCTTCAACCAAATTTTATCCCGTCGATTTTTCTAAAAAGGTTTTAACAAGACAACGTCATATAAATGGTGGTCCAAGGAGGAGTGTTACTTGAGCATGACATTAGTGGATGGCCCACCATTAACAATTGAGAACAATCCAGACTAATCTACTTTGGCCTTAGCCAAAGTAGATTAGTATATATTCCGCCGGTTCCTATATATAGATTAGGCTAAACATGTTTATCTATAAGATAAACATTGCATCCAAATTAGTCTCATAGTGCCAAGTGGGCACACATGTGTTGGTCACATGTTTATTTCATAAACTGTCTTTGAGTTTAGTGGAGGCTATAAATAGCTGTGGTCCTCCTTTGTAAGAGATGAAAAGAAGCAATAAAAAATTGTTCTCCCACTTTCATTCTCCATTTCTTTTCTACAGTTCTTCTACACATTTAGTATCAACGAATTGGTTGCCAACAATGAGTGCCTTTAATTTTAAACTCTAAGAGATACCGTAGCATACTTATGAGCAACATGTGTAGTACTAAATAGAGCTGTAAAAGTATAAAAATTATAATTTTTTCTTTTAACAGACTCAGTTAAGAAAACTAATTCCATGTTGCAAATGGAATGACCAAAAATTGGCAACTGTTTGCCGACTCTCAAAAGTTTGAGACTAGACTCGGATTTGGACCACCGGTTAACTCACCGAGTGATCATTCTCATACACTCGACCGATTCAATTATTATTGAAGGGCCTTTTAGTATCAACAAAGCCCTAGAGTTTTGTGTTTGGATAGTGGTGAGGCGGTGTTGAAGAAAAACAAAACCCTAAAATGGAAATCTCAAGATCTAAATCCTCCAAATCCAAGAATGGTAGTAGGGGTTTATGAATCAGTTTTGTATGTCAAGCATCCGCAAAGAATGATTGTGGAGACTTCGCAGCTTCTGAGCAAAATGGCAGTTTGATTACTCCAACATTTACCAGAATTGAGATCAGCACCTAACTTAATTCGCTGGGATTAATTGTCCTCATTTCAAAAGTGAGTGAGTTTTTCTTATGTATTCGCACTACTGATGATTCAGTTTTGTATGTCAAGCATCCGCAAAGAATGATTGTGGAGACTTCGCAGCCTTTTAGCATCCGCAAATATACAGGGGTTTATGAATTGTCCTCATTTCTAAAGTGAGTGAGTTTTTCTTATGCATTCTCACTACATTGTTTAACAACTGATGATTTGTTGAATTTTATTGATTTTTCATTACATTCCCATAATTGAGTAGAGTTTCAAGGGTTTTTTTCTTCTTCTAGTGAACAGGATTTAAATTGTTGGTGTATGATTTTTTAGTATAAAATTTGGATATTCAGGAGTAATCAAATGGAAAAACCCCACTGTGTATTTTATTAATGAAAAGATGGGTAAAATTGGAGTGAGCATTGCAGGGGAAGAAAGATTTTTGGAAACCAGTGAATTTTGTAATAGTCATAATAAGTACTAGGAAATGAATATAGTGATAAGATGTGACAAAGGTTTTGACATGTTAAGCTGTGTATTCCATATGAAGACAATGACATGGTCAGTGGAAATGTTGAGAAACATACTTGGAATGGTGAGTTCTTGTGCAGTGAAATCAATTTTTGAAGTATTTGATTCTTACAGTAATATGTTTTCACTCCACTAAGGGGACTCAACCATTTCTCGTACTACAACTCTATGTCATGCTCATGAGTAAAACAAGGTGGAAATTCTGAAATTTATTTTTTACCCCCCAATATATGACTGTCCGTGTTTGCCCTCATTGGTGATCCTAAATCCAATCGATTGTCATTGGAACAGTTGAAATTAAATCTAGGTTCTGTCGTTTTTCATGTAAAGCATACAGTATCTAGTACAAGCACTGAATGTTTTCCTGCACCCAATTAGCATGTTTTAATCTGTTTGTCTTTAGTTTGAATTTTCGGTTAGTTTAAGCCGATGGGAGTTCACATGCGCAGGAGCTTGCATATGCATGTGTTTTCATTCCATAGTTAAGAACTCTCGAGTCTGTGTACTTGGTGAATCATTTCCAATGATTTTTGCACGAAGATGCAAACAATCTTCACTCAATACTTGCTACTCTTACTACTATAGTGCACATAAATGGGGATTTGCAGCTCATAAATTCTTTCAATGCTGTTCGTTTTTCTTTTTCAGTTTCTTATCAATCTGACTTGTCATTTCAGGGCATTTGGAGAGTTAGACAATTCAATGTTCCAAGGCTGGTTATTGCATATTCTGCCAGAAAAACACTGTTAGAGATGCTCCATTGTAATTGGAAAGGTCTCCTGGCAGTATCCTCTCTCCAAGTTCAACATCAGAGGCTGATGCACTGAAGTATGATGTCATTAGTGAAAACAATGTGAAGAGAGCAATTAATGAACAAGGGATGGAAGCAATATCTTAACCTGGTAGAGTGGAGGTTTGTTATTTCTCATGATTTATGAATTACTTTACACTTTTGAGTTGTACTGTTGTGAGGACTGCTTTCCTAGACCTCATGTTATATTTCCTACATAGTACTGACCTAGCAATGAAAAGGCCAAAGTCTCACAGTATGTTTATGAGATTCTTATGCAATTTTTAGGAGACAGTTTGCGATAAAATCCTATCCGGCTATTTAACAATTTCCCAAAGTGGATTTTGTAGTACTACTGTTAATTGCATTTCATAAAGCTCATGATCTAGCAATGAAAAGGCTAGAGTCTCAGTATAGAATCTTATGCAGTCTTTAGGAGACAGTCTCTCATAAACCCTATCTGGCAATCTAAAATATTCCCAAAGTGGATATTTTAGTACTTATATTAATTGCGTTCCATGTGGTTTTAGTGGCTCATTAAGCTAACTGCGACAAAATCTCCACATAACAGAAATTGATATACAAAGCAGGTTATAGATTGTCAGTGTTGTAATTTGTGCTTTACATTTGACCTCTGCTTCCATATTATTAGTTCTTATTAGCTGTTTAGTTTTTTAAGTTTTCATCAATGGGTGCTTTTTGACTAAGTAATGAACTTACTTGACCTATTTCATTCCATGATATATCTGATTGGTGAGTTGTGACATTTTTTTGTTTGTTTTGTGCAGTTACGGTCTCTATTTGGTAAAAATTTAAATTTCAGTACATCTGATGACAATTTGAAAAAGCATTTTACTGAAAACAAAGGAGGGACGAATCTGAAGTGCCAAGGTAATATTTACTTCTCTAAGCAAACGATTACCTATTTCTAGTTCTTTTGTTGTCTATTTTCTCACTTACATGCTATTGCCCATGTGCAGTTTAAGCAGCACATGGAAAATGGGAAGAACTACCGATGGGTTTTGGTTCCATCGGATTGGATTCTGTGGAAACGGCGGCAAAAGTTGGCAGAGATTTCCTCTCTTCTCCAATAGTTCATGTTGAAATGGTTGAGCCTGATAACCCATCTGCATCTTAGATGATGCTAAAAAAACAGATTCTTGAGACGAGGCGTCTCTTTGTTCGCAATCTGCCATACACTGCGAGGTATGTTAGCCTTTCATTCAGCCTCTTCAATTTCTATTTACCTGTCCTTTGGAATGATATTTTTATTTTGCTGACAGAATAGTGATGAAGATCCTGCAGAGGTTTTTGGTAAATTTGGTGACATCTGAGAGTTGCATGTTGTTGTTGATAGAGATACCAATCGATCAAAAGGAATTGCTTAGGTTCTCTATACATTTCCAAAATCTGCACTTGGGTACTGTTTTTGGATTCAATTAAACATCTTTCATCTGTTCTGTTTCAACGGCTTATTGTTTAAGTTAATCTAAAAAAAGTAGATGCCAAATATTCATATTGTGCCAATATTCGAGATTGCGGAAAACTCTTAGTTAACCGAGTCAGCTCTATCATATAGGTCTAACCATACCTTGGTATTTGGTTACCATACCCGTGTCCTTGGTGAATCATTTCCAAAAAAATTCATGATGATGCAACTTATCTTCACTCAAACTACTATAGTGCGTTTTCCTTCTTCTGGTTCTTATCAATCTGACTTGTCATTTCAGGGCATTTGAAGAGTTAGACAATTCAAATTTCCAAGGCAGGTTAATGCATATTCTGCCAGCAAAAGAGCAAAACACCGTTAGAGATGCTCCATCGTATTTGGAAGTGGCTCCTGGCAGTATCCTCTCTCCAAGTTCAACTTCGGAAGCTGAAGCCCAGAAGTATGGCGTCGTTGGTGAAAACAATTATTGAACAAGGGGTGGAAGCAATATCTGGAGTTGATGTTGATCCTGATAGAGTGGAGGTTAGTTGTTTCTTCTGATTTAGTAATTACTTTACACTTTCGCGTTCTACTATTGTGAGGATTGCTTTCCTTGACCTCATGTTATATTTCGTAAATAGTACTAACCTAGCAATGAAAAGTCCAGAGTCTCATTCTTATGCAATCTTAAGGAGACAGTTTCTCATCCAATCCTGTTCTGGCAATCTAATAATTTCCCAAAGTGGATATTTTAGTACTACTGTAAATTGCATTTCTTAGAGCTCATGTTATATTTGGTAGATTGTACTAGTCTAGCAATGAAAAGGCCAGAGTCTCACGATAGATTTTGAAATTCTTATGCAATCTTTAGGAGACAGTTTCTCATAAAATCCTATCTGGCAATCTAACATATTACTGAAGGGGACATTGTAGTACTAATGTTAATTGCATTTCTATGTGGTTAACTGCCACAAAATCTCCACATAATAGAAATGGATTTAAACAACAAGTTACAGATTGTCAGTGTTACTGTTTGCGCTTTACATTTGACTTCTGCTTATATTTCATTAGTTCCTATTAGTAGTTTAGTTTTTTAAGTTCTCAACGTTGGATGTTTTTGACTAATTAATGAACTTACTTGACCTATTTCACTTCATGATATATTTGATTGGTGAGTGATGACATCTTTTTTTTTTTTGTGCAGTTACGGTCTCTATTTGTTAAAATTTTGAATTTCAGTACATCTAATGAGAATTTGAAAAAGCATTTTACTGAAAAGATAAAGGAGGGAAGAATCCAAAGTGCCAAGGTAATGTTCACTTCTCTAAGCAACCAATTACCTATACTAGTGCTCTTATTGTCTATTTTCTCCCTTACATGCTATTGCCCATGTGCAGGTTAAGAAGCACTTGAAAAATGGGAAGAATGTATCGATGGGTTTTGGTTCCATCGAATTGGATTCTGTGGAAACGGCGGGAAAAGTGTGCAAGGATTTACATGTAAGAAAATTCTCCCAAACAAATAGTCGAATAACAATCCAGGTGCAGATTTTTAATCAATTATGTAGTTGGTATTCATCTGTAAGTAATATTCAATTATTTCTGTCTGCATTACAGGGTACAATATTGGATGGCCATGCATTTAGTTTGCAACATTGCAATGCTATTACGCATGTCCAGCCTATGATGCCAGCAGTTTCATCTGGCGTTAGTTAGTCAGGGTGAAGTACCAATGAACCTTCAGTTTGGCCTTTTCTGGGTCCATCTTTGATACCATCTCCAGTTCCAGCCATACAGGTTGGTCCTATTCAGGTGCCTGTACACATACATCCTCAGGTGGCTCTTCTGTCACTCACATGCACCTTTCACAACCTCCTTTCTTCCAGTTTGGTTAGCTGAGGTATGCATCTCCCATGTCCCAAGGAATTTTTCCTTTGGCTCCTCAGTCAGTGCCTTTTGTTCAACCCCCGGGCCCCGTCCCCACCCATTCTTCTTTTAATCAAAACCAGGAGAGTTCTGTAAATTTTCCAGCAAGCCAGCTGTCCAAAACCCACCAACCAGAGTCATCTGTGATGTTGAATGACCAACCTGGTGTGCCGAAGCTCTTGCATCTATCACAGGATAGTAAACCTTGGGAGGTGACTGTGTTAGCAGGTCGACAAGACTGAGAGAATTCAGTTTTGACTTCTCATAGTCGGGCGCAGAACTCCATTATACCTGACAGTGAGAGCAGGTCTAAATCCCTGGTTTGAGATCAGAGGCAACATGATATGGATGTGAAGAAGAACAATAGATATGCAGCTAACAATAATGAATCACAAGGTCAAGTGCAAGCCGAATCTACCAAGTCTCAGGTTGTGTCAAGGGATCCAGGCCCAATGTCTAATGGCAGAGGGAAGAGGTTTATGTATACAGTCAAAAACTTCGAATCAAGACCTTCGTTCTCGGTTTCTGAAGCTCCTCCTTCAGATTTTAGTGGGTTTCATAGAAGGCCTGCAAATGGAGTTTAGGGTAAGAGACAATGTTGAGAAGAGGCATACAGAGAGCGACGGATCTTCTGAAAATTCCAATGGTAGAATGTCAGGATATTCTGGGAGAAATGGGGTGGTCAAGAAGGAATAGGGGTACAACAGACATCAAAGCATCTAGTTTAATCTGCAGGTTTAAATTCTGATTCAAGTTGTTCACATGTTGCTGATCTTCTGAAAATTTCAATGGTAGGATGTCGGGATATTCTGGGAGAAATGGGGTGGTTAAGAAGGAATACAGGTACAACAGACATCAAAGCGTCTAGTTGAATCTGCAGGTTTAAAGAGGCTACCACAAAGAGGCTGACCTCTTCACTCAATGTATCAGACAGTGGAGAAGGAAACCTTAAAAAGGAATAGCAGTTTAGTGGAGGATGTTGATGCTCCTATGCAAAGTGGTATTGTGGGTATTTTAAGGATTGAAGCCCCGACTGATGTTGATGATTTTATGGGAGTGTTTATATGCCTCCGTCAGCAAGGTCAGGCACACTTGGGGCGCTTGTAGTTCATCCATCGCGGCCTTCTCCAGTAATGGATAAAGCTATCGTACTGAAAGGTGAAGATTTCCTGTCGTTGCAAGCTACTTTGTCTTCTGGTGTTATTCAGAAACAACATAATGCTTCACAGCATAGGCAGAAGCAGAGAGTGGCTGCGGAAGGATTTGATCAGCAGAAGGATAGTTCTTATTCAGGGACATCAAATCACATGTGCCCGCCGATTCAATTTTCTCGACCTAGTTGCAGCTCAGATGAGAGTCAGGTTGGGGGTTCTGGGTTGAGCAGCTCTAATACTGTGGAAAAATCAAGGAAGCTGGATTAGTATTTCCCTGACCCTCTACCACTTGCCTCGTTAAAACACACATCTGATTGGGCCGATGTTGAAAGGGACACTGATCATGGTACTTCAGACAGAGAAAGAGATCGGGGGTACTCTAGGAATGAATCATCTTGGGGTAGTGACTTTAATTTTCAGAGGGTTGGTGTAATGCCTCGAGCATTGTTCCCAATCCTTTTGAAGGGAGAGGTATCCTTGATGGTGAAGGGGAGTGGGTTCCGACGAGGTATACTCTAGGCAGCACTTATATCAGAGATGTAAGATCTAGTGGCAGAGGGGGTGGTTACAATGCATGGTATCAGTACAGTAGTGATCAGTCCGAGCGTTACAGAGGTGAAATCTGTTGGAATGAGTCATGAATGAGTCATGCATATGTCATCCACTATTCCTATTCCACTAAGTTAGTGCTCCACTAGGTTAGTGCTCCACTAGATTAAGTGCTACACTCAATTAGTGTATATAATTTAATTGTTTGATGACTATAAATACCTCCCATTTTGGAGAAGAATAACATCAATTTCATCCATCTCTTTCTCTATTTCTTCATGGTATCAAAGCAAAGGAGATAGAGAAGAGAAAACCTTCCTAGTTCCTTCTTAAGCTTGATCTACTGTTGCTTCGATCTGTGATTAAAGATCTTGAAGTTAGATCCTAAAGCATTTCAAAGAAGTGAAGTTGTTCCAAATAAGGGCTGCAAACTGCTTTGTTCTTGAAGAACTGTGGCTATTTGTAAGTTGTTTTTCTGAAATTTGTCTTTGTTTGTTGAGTTAAAAGTAGTTCTATGGCTAGTACTTACGAGAATAGTAGTTTATCTCATTCTAGGAGTTCAGCTCAACTAGACTTTTCTCATAGCAGGTGTTACTTCATCCGCTTGTGATTGTTGTAACGATAATGGTAATAGAAGAGTGGGTAATCCGTTTGGGGAAGAAGAGAAGTTTACAATGGTAGTTCAAGATCGTATCACACAACTGGTGAAGAGGAGTTTCGGCCTTCATCATCATCACTACCTAGTGTTTCCTCTCACCCATCTCAAGTTCACCGAACAGTTTATAAAGGACTATGCTAGAATGCAATCATCCAAGGAAAATTGGAGTGGGTCTACTTCAAACGACTCAATCGGGTAACATTGGTAGTGTTGTTAACTGTGTGTGATAAATCTAAGGGTTCTTGGGTTATTGACAGTGGAGCAACTGATCACATGTCTAAGAGTCCAACCGCTTCTCCACCTATAATCCTAATCCTAGTAAACCATGCATTCAAACGGTGATGGATCTCCAATTAGTGTCTCGGTGAAGGACGTGTTAGATAACTAGTTCCATGTCTCTTTCTACGGCGTTACATGTTCCGAATCTTTCTTCCAACCTTCTCTCAATCAGTCAGATAACCAAAGCTTTGAAATGCAAGGTAACCTTTTATGAGACTCATTGTGTTTTTCAGCATATTCTCACTGGAGAAACACTTGGCTTAGGCAAAGAGAGGGGGTCTATACTACTTGGAATCACAGGAGACGAAACAAGGTGACAGTTTAAGAGCTTATAATTCAACAAGTATGTCGGGTCTTGAAGAACAAGTTTGGCTATGGCATAAACGATTAGGCCATCCTTCCTTTGGGTATTTAAAAAGGTTATTTCCTAAGTCGTTTTCAGAACTTGATATATCCAAATTTCATTGTGAAGTTTGTGAGTTAGCTAAACATCATCGTGTTCCTTATCCGTTAAGCATGAATAGAAGTTCTTCTCCCTTTGCTATCATACATAGTGATGTTTGGGGTCCTTCACGTGTCACTACTAATTCTGGTTTTCGTTGGTTCGTTACCTTCATTGATGATTATTCTCGGGTCTCTTGGGTTCACTTATTGAAAGATAAGAGCGATGTTCATACCGTCTTTAAAAGCTTTCATAAGTTTGTTCTAACCCAGTTTGACAGAAAAATTCGAGGTGTTAAGATCGATAGAGGTGGCGAGTATCTAAATCAAGGTCTCTCCTCTTACTTCTTGGAACATGGCATTGTCCACCAAACTTCGTGTCGATACCCCACAACAAAATGGAGTTCTTTGAGCGGAAAAATCGTCACCTATTAGAAGTCACTAGGTGCTTGTTGTTCCAAATGAATGTGCCAAAAAGATTTTGGGGTGATCTTTGTCATGACCGCAAAGACGACGATTAACAAAATGCCTTCTCGGGTTCTGAATTTTCAAACACCATGTGATGTCCTTTCTTCAATCACTTCACGACAACCACATAATTTTGCTCCCATAAAAGTTTTTGGGTGTGTGTGCTATATGCATGTCCATAAACAAGATAGGAGTAAATTGGATCCAAGAGCCCTCAAATGTGTCTTGTTGGGTTATTCAGCTACACAAAAAGGCTACAAGTGTTGTCACCCTCCCACGGGAAAAATCTATGTATCCATGGATGTAACCTTTTGTGAAGATCAAGCCTACTTCTCAGAGTATTCAACGACTTCTCTTCGGGGGGAGCATATAACATACTGTGAAGATCAGCCTTGGTTTGATCTTCCTAGTTCAGTACCTAAGGTTGTTATTCCTCAACCTCCTCAACCCAAGGTTGCTTTGCCACCAGTTCAGGTTTACAAACGAAGAGACAAGGCTCCTCAGGTGGCGGAACCAGAATCTCCTACAGTTCCTGCTGAGACTGAGGCTCCTCAGGTGGCGGAATCAGAATCTCCTACAGTTCCTGCTGAGACTGATTTTAGAGTTAATGAAGATGATGTCTCAACTGATGAGTCAACAAATGTCAGAGATGTCGACGCAGCTGATGAGCCCACAAATGTCAGAGATGTCGACACAGCCGATGATCCCATAAATGTTGAGGAAGGTAGATATCCTAGTCGTATACGTAATCCTCCAACTCGATATGGTTTTTCTACTGACCACCCTATTTCCAATTTTGTGTCTTCTCATCGGCTATCACCTACTTATGTTGCTTTTGCAAACAACTTATCATCTGTGAGCATACCTACAAGGATCGAAGATGCTCTTGCTGATCCGAAGTGGAAGGCAGCTACATTTGAAGAAATGGAAGCTCTAGACAAGAATGGCACATGGGATGTAGTCAAGCTGCCAAAAGGGAAGAAGACAGTTGGTTGTAAATGGGTATTTACTGTGAAATTCAAGTCTGATGGAACAGTTGAAAGACACAAGGCAAGATTGGTAGCTAAAGGTTATACTCAAACTTATGGAATTGACTATCAAGAAACCTTTGCTCATGTTGCTAAGATGAACACTATCCGTGTCTTGTTATCTTTGGCAGCAAACAAGGATTGGCCACTACATCAGTTCGATGGGAAGAACGCCTTTCTTAATGGTGAGTTGGAAGAAGAAGTATACATGGACATCCCTCCTGGATTTCAAACAGCCACTAATAAAGGGAAAGTATGCAAATTGAAGAAATCCTTATATGGTTTGAAGCAGTCTCCAAGAGCATGGTTTGGACGATTCACCCAAAGTATGCGGAGATATGGATTTTGGCAAAGTCATGCAGATCATACCTTATTCCTCAAACGTTCAAGGAACGGAAAGCTGACCATACTTATTGTCTATGTTGATGACATTATAATGACAGGTGATGATGCGGAAGAAATGGGGAAGGTAAAATCTTACTTGGCCAAGGAATTTGAGATAAAGGACCTAGGAGAATTGTGCTACTTCCTAGGAATTGAAGTGGCAAGATCAAAAAGGGGCATTTACATCTCTCAAAGGAAATATGTCATAGATCTTCTAGCTGAGACAGGAATGTTGGGATGCAAGCCGATTGACACACCAATTGAACCGAATCAGAAACTGGGAGAAGATATTGATGGTATTCCAGTGGACAAAGAAAGATATCAAAGGTTAGTAGGAAGATTGATTTATCTCTCTCACACTCGTCCTGATATTGCATATTCAGTAAGTGTAGTAAGTCAGTTCATGCATGCTCCAAGGGAGGCACATATGGATGCAGTGTACCGAATACTTCGCTACCTAAAGTCGGCACCAGCAAAAGGACTTTTATTCTCTCAGAATAACCACACAGAGGTTGAAGCATACACAGATGCAGATTGGGCAGGCTCCGTAATTGATCGTAGGTCCACCTCTGGATATTGTTCATTTGTGGGAGGAAACCTAGTAACTTGGCGCAGCAAGAAGCAATCAGTTGTAGCTAGATCCAGTGCAGAAGCAGAGTTTAGGGCTATGGCTCATGGAATATGTGAGTTACTATGGTTAAGAATACTATTGGCAGAAATCGGTTTCAAGCCTAAAGGTCCGATGAAGTTGCATTGCGATAACAAGGCTGCCATCAGCATTGCTCACAATCCAGTCCAACATGACAGAACCAAGCATGTGGAAGTGGACAGACATTTCATCAAAGAGAAATTAGATGAAGGGGTCATCAGCACTCCTTTTGTAAGAACAGGAGACCAGATTGCAGATATGCTGACTAAAGGAGTTCCTAGTCGACCATTCAACTCTTTCCTCGACAAGCTAGGAATGCATGATATCTACGCACCTGCTTGAGGGGGAGTGTTGGAATGAGTCATGAATGAGTCATGCATATGTCATCCACTATTCCTATTCCACTAGGTTAGTGCTCCACTAGATTAAGTGCTACACTCAATTAATGTATATAATTTAATTGTTTGATGACTATAAATACCTCCCATTTTGGAGAAGAATAACATCAATTTCATCCATCTCTTTCTCTATTTCTTCAAAATCTTCCCCAAAAGCTTAGTCCTGTTGTGAATGATCCAGTTTTTAATTTTGTTAAAGAAAAGCGTTTGAGCATTGTGAAACAGGCCGATTTCTTCCTGGAGGATCCATTTCTGACAGATGTTGTCAGTGGGCCTGGTTTTGAATCACTGGAGGTCTAGTAGGGGTGCTCAAGAGGAAGAAAGATACTTCAAAACAGGCCGATTTCCATGACCCTGTTAGAGAATCATTCCAGGTCGAGAAAGTTCAAAAGATGCAAGATCAAGAGAACAAACCAGGACAGTGGAGCTTGCCTGAAAAGAAAAGGAGGATAGGGATAGTTTCAGAAGGGAAGTGATAGAACGTCGGAGAAGACTTGAAGATAGCAGAACAAAATCGCTTGGAGGCCATACGAAGGGCAGAAGACTGCTAGAGAAGAAGAAAACGAAGAATGCATGTGGAGGAAGAGAGGAGGAAAGAAGTTGCCATGAAAGAGCTTTTGGAGTTGGAGGCTAAGATTGCAAGGAGACAATCTGAAGCGAAGGATGACAAGTTTTCTGCTGGTGCTGTCAGAGATGACAAAATGTTAGCTTTGGCTACGGAAAGAGATGTTTCCATGGTGCCAGATGTGGTAGATTGGGAAGACAGTGAGAGGATGGTGGAAAGAATCACCAATTCTGCATCTTCTAGGCCTCCTTATACAAGAGGTGGAGATTCGGTATTTTCTGAGAGGGCAAAACATGGAAATGCATGGAGGAGGGATGTGTTTGAACATGGAAACAGCTCCAGCTTCATGCTGCATGATCAGGACAATGATAACCGAGGTCCAAGACATGATAAATTTGGTGCCGGACGAGCTGCTTCCAGAAAGGATTTATATGACAGTTCTGAAGTTGTATCAGCCTCGGGTTCCTCCACCACCATCACTGGCTTCCATGCATAGAAACATCAGAGGTGACATGGAACAACCTAGCTCTTCCGCATCTTTGGATAATGAGATGATGAGGTTCCATCATCCATCAGCAGAAAATTAATCAAGTCAGGCAAATGTACAGTATGAGACCATCCTCCAAGAGCAGACAATCGAAAAGGCTATATCTTCGAGGTGTGACTCTCAAGTCTCAATCCAAGAGGACTCTGGGGATTGTCTTACAAACTGCTGCAAAAGGTGAAGAATTTTCTTTGTCCGAGAAGGAGCTTGACTTTTCAGTAGCTGTGGATAGAGAAACAAAAAACATGACAACCTCAGAAAATGTTTCTTCTGCTGAAGATGAAGAGTGGGCTATCGAGAATGATCAATGATGAAGACTTGCAGAAGGAAGAAGAATATGATGTGGATGATGGTTACCTCAAAGAAGATGAAGTTCAAGAAGGCGACGATGAAGAGTTGGCAAGTGATTTTCTCTATTCTCCAACAGTTCAGCTGGAAGAGGAAGGTCCTACGGGAGGATCTAATGGTGAAATGGTTGAGCCTGATAACCCATATCCAATATTAGATGATGCTAAAAAACAGATTCTTGAGACGAGGCATCTCTTTGTTCGCAGTCTGCCATACACTGCGAGGTATGTTAGCCTTTCATTTAGCCTCTTCAATTTATATTTACCTGTTTGGTGTCCAATAAATGATGTTTTTAGTTCTTCCTTGGAAATGATATTTTGTTTTGCTGATAGAATAGTGAGGAAGATCTTGCGGAGGTTTTCTATCTTGTTGTTGATAGAAATACCAATCGATCAAAAGGAATTGATTATGTTCTCTATACACTTCCATAATTTGCACCTGGATACTGTTTTTGGATTCAATTAAATATCTTTCATCTGTTCTGTTTCAACGGGTTATTGTTTAAGTTGTGCTATGTTTTTAGTTCTGGAATGCAAAATTCATAATCTAAGAAAGTAGATGCCAAATATCATATTATGGCACTATTCGAGATTACAGAAAACTCTTAGTTAACTGTGTCAACTCTATCATAAAGGTCTAATTATCTTCACTCATACTTGCTAGTCAAACTACTATAGTGCTCATAACTGTGGGTTACAGATCAAATTCTTTGTATGTAGTGCGTTTTTCTTCTTCAGTTTCTTATCAATCTGACATGTCATTTCAGGGCATTTGAAGAGTTAGAAAATTCAAATTTCCAAAGCAGGTTAATGCATATTCTGCCAGCAAAAGAGCAAAACACTGTTAGAGATGCTCCATTGTATTTGGAAAATGCTCCTGGCAGTATCCTCTCTCCAAGTTCAACATCAGAGGCTGATGCACAGAAGTATGGCGTCATTGGTGAAAACAATGTAAAGAGAGCAATTATTGAACATGGGGTGGAAGCAATATCTGGTCCTGATAGAGTGGAGGTTTGTTATTTCTTATGATTTATAAATTACTTTACACTTTTGAGTTTTACTGTTGTGAGGACTGCTTTCATAGACCTAATGTTATATTTCCTAAATAGTACTAAAATAGCAGTGAAAAGACCAGAGTCTTACAATAAGTTTATGAGATTCTTATGCAATCTTTAGGAGACAGTTTCTGATAATATCCTATCTGGCAACTTTACAATTTTCCAAAGTGGATATTTTTGTACTACTGTTAATTGCATTTCGTAGAGCTCATGTTATATTTTGTAGATTGTACTAATCTAGCAATGAAAAGGCCAGGGTCTCACGATAGATATTCGAAATCCTTACGCAATCTTTAGGAAACAGTCTCTCATAGAACCTATCTGGCAATCTAACGTATTCCCAAAGTGGATATCTTAGTACTAAAATTAGTTAGGTTTCCATGTGGTTTTAGTGGCTCATTAGGCTAACTACCACAAAATCTCCACATAACAGAGATGGATTTATAAGCCCCGTTATAAATTGTTATTAGTGTTATAATTGTGCTTTACATTTGACTTTTCCTTCCATATCATTTAAGTTTTCAACGATGGATGCTTTTTGACTACATAATAAACTTACATGACCTATTTCATGATATTTGATTGATGATTGGTGACATCTTTTTGTTTGTTTTGTGCAGTCACGGTCTCTATTAGAATTTCAGTACATCTGATGACAATTTGAAATGCCAACATAATGTTTAGTGTTTACTTCTCTAAGCAACCAATTACCTATTTCTAGTGCTTTTGTTGTCTATTTTCTCACTTACATGCGATTGCCCATGTGCAGGTTCCATCAAATCGGATTCTGTGCAAACTGTGACAGAAGTGCGCAGGTCGAACTCCATTTTACCCGACAGTGAGAGCATATCTAAATCCCGAGTTCAAGATCAGAGGCTACATGGGATGGATGTGTAGAAGAACAATACACATGCAGCTAACAATAATGAATCACAAGGTCAAGTGCAAGCTGAATCTACCAAGTATCAGTTCGTGTCAAGGGATCCAGGCCCATGTCTAATGGCAGAGGGAAGAGGTTTATAGACATTCGTTCCCTGTTTCTGAAGCTCCTCAATCAGATTTTAGTGGGGTTCCTAGAAGGTCTCGTCAAAAGTTTCGGAGTTTAGGGCGAGAAAAAATGTTGAGAAGAGGCAGATACAAAGAGCGTCGGATTATCTGATAACTCTGGGATGGATGAATGGTTGAATTTCAATGGTAGGATGTCAGGATATTCTGGGAGACATGGGGTGGTTAAGAAGGAATTCGGGAGTATCAGGATATTCTGCAGGTTTAAATTCTGATTCAAGTGGCTCATGTGCTGCTGACTCAAATATTGGTTCTGGATCAAGATCTACTTTCTCAGGTATGGGTTTGTCTAAGCTTGCTCCTTCAGCTTTGCAAGAGAAAGACGCAGGTGGTGATCATTGTGCTAAATTATTTGGTGATAGCCAGATTGTTAATGGTGGCAATGATTTATCTTCATATCCATCATCGGATGTGACATCAGCAAGAGCTAGTGGAAGTGTTTATATGCCTCCGTCAGCAAGGTCAGGCACACTTGGGGAGCCTCTAGTTTATTCATCGCGGCTTTTTCCAGTAGTGTATAAAAGCTATGGAACTGAAAGGTGAAGATTTCCTGTCGTTGCAAGTTACTTTTCGTCTGCACCTGATGTTAGTCAGAGGTAGCAGTTGATAAGCAGAAGGATAGTTCTCATTCAGGGACATCGATACACATGTGCCCACAGATTCAATCTTCTCGCCCTAGTTGCAGCTCAGACCAAGGAAGCTGGATTCGTTTTTCCCTGGCCCTTACACTTGCCTGGTTAAAACACACATCTGATTGGGGCGACGATGAAAGGGACACTGATCATAGTATTTCAGGCAGAGAAAGAGATCATGGGCACTCCAGCCTCCAGGAATGAATCACCTTGGGATAATGGCTTCGATTTTCCGAGGGTTGGTGCAATGCCTCAAGCATCGTCCCGAATCTTTCTGAAGGGAGAGGTACACTTTATGGTGAAGGGGAGAAGGTTCCGACGAGGAAATAGGCTAGAGGCTAGAGGTAGCATTTATAGCAGAGATGTGAGAACATCTAGTGGCATAGGGGTTGGTTACAATGCACGGGATCGATCCAGTAGTGATCAGTCTGACCGTTACAGAGGTGATTTCTTCCCCAAAAGCTTAGTGCCGAAGACGTAATTTTCTTTGGGAACTAGGGGTCCAGCTGCGAATGATCCATTTTTTAATTTTGTTAAAGAAAAACATTTGAGCAGTGTGAAACCGTACCTGGAGGATCCATTTCTGAAAGATATTGTTTGTGGGCCTGGTTTTGATGGGAGAGATCCAATCACTGGAGGTCTTTTAGGGGTGTTCAAGAGGAAGGAAGATACTTCAAAACAGGCCGATTTCCATGACCCTGTTAGAGAATCATTCGAGGCTGAACTCTAGAGAGCTCAAAAGATGCAAGAGAAGAGAGGCAACAAATCCTTGATGAACAAACCAGTGCAGTTGCCTGAAAAGAAGAGGAGGACAGGGAACGTTTTGCAAGAGAAGTGATAGAACGTCGGAGAAGACTTGAACAAGAATTAAGAGAGGTTGTATGGAGAGCAGAACAAGAACGCATGGAGGCTATAAAATGGGCAGCAGAGCAGAAGACTGCAAGAAAAAAAGAAAAACGAAGAATGCATATGGAGGTGAGAGGAGGAAAGAATCTTCCTGGAAAAAGCTTTCAGAGTTGGAGGGTAGGATTGCAAGGAGACAATCTGAAGCGAAGGTTGAGAAGTTTTCTACTGGTGCTGCTGTCAGATATGACAAAATGTTTGGTTTGGCTACGGAAAGAGATATTCCCATGGTGACAGATCGGGAAGATGGTGGAAAGAATCACCAATTCTACATCTTCTGATTCCTCCAATCTGAGTATATCTGCAGAGATGGGTTCTAGGCCTCCTTATACAAGAGACGGAGATTCAGTATTTTCTGATAGAGCAAAACTTGGAAATGCATGGAGGAGGGATTTGTTTGAACATGGAAACAGCTCCAGCTTCATGCTGCATGACCAGGACAATGACTACCGAGATCCAAGACGTGATACATTTGGTGCCGGACGAGCAGTTTCCAGAAAGGATTTATACGTCAGTTCTGGAGTCGTATCAGGCACGAGGTCATCTTCCAAAGGAGGGTTCTCGGAACCTCACCAATTAGATGATTTCCCTCATTTGAGAGGCACAAGGTGGAACTTTGCAGGTGACATGGATCATTATAGCAGAGGCTCAGAGATTGATGCTAAATATTATGATAACACAACGATAAGTTTGGTGATATAGGCTGCGGGCATGGACGTCGTCATGGTAGTCCGCACTCTCCTTACCCAGAAAGGCTGTATCAGAACTTTGAAGCGGATCGTTTTTTTTCGTATTCAAGGTCAAGATATTCTGTGAGGCAGCCTCGGGTTCCTCCGCCACCATCACTGGCTTCCATGCATAAAAACATCAGAAGTAACATGGAAAACCGTAGCTCTTCCGCGGTTTTGGATAATGAGATGGGGTACCAGCGCCTAGGGCTGTTTCGCGGAAATTCCGCGCTTGACCAGTCAACGCGCTAAATAATTACGCGCAGACGGAGAGATAAGTTAAAGTGGATCGTATCATATCATAATTAATCACACAGACAAAGTTACTGTTTGATTTATTCAAACATCAAATCAAATATTTAAATAAATCATCAGACAAAGTTACTGTTTGATTTAATCAAACATCAAATCAAACATTTAAATAAATCAGCAGACAAAGTTACTGTTTGCTTTAATCAAACATCAAATCAAATATTTTATTAATCACACACGTAAGTAATCACACAGTAGGTAGATTATATTTCGGTGTGAGGCGCGTTTCCATTCCGCGTAGATGCTTGGAATATTCTTATGAGCGCTATTTCGTTCCGTGAAAGTTACTTTTTCCAGCGCTGAATCATTCTGCGTATTAATCTAGTGTTAACTTTTTTGTCACAATTTTTTTTTGAATTGCAACACTTATGTGCTAATCTAGCACCTCCAATCTAACCCATAAGACTTAGTCTAAGGGTATTTTTTGCAAGGGGTCTCATAGTAGGGGTATATAAATAATGTTCCCAATAAAAAATTGCTGTGTGGTATATAGAAGTCGGTACTCTGCCTCGTCAACTAGTATCCCCTAAGGAGTATCCACATATATGTGGACCCTTACTTAAGGGGGTAAGGGAAATTCCTGTGGAATGAACAAACCTAGAGTTTGTTCATTTTGATCCCATTATGGGATGAACAAACCAAAGAAATGGATGTTCAATTGAACATATTAGTCCATTTGAACACCGAGACACACTAACAGACGCGTGCCTGGCGCAAGGACGCGCGACATGGATAATTGCGCTGGCGACATCAAGGCTGACGCCCGAGTTGGAGTAGATGTCGCTGGAGATAGAGTGGATCTCGCCCCTCACATATTCTCTCTCCAAACCCTGATTATTATAATTATGGTTTATTTTTTTTATTAGTTAAATAATTTGTGGGACCAAACTTTTATTAGTTTATATAAATAAAATGATTAGTGGGACCCAACTCTTATTAGTATATGTCAATAAAATCAATAGTGGGACCCTAAAATATCAGATTTGTTCATTTTGCTTTGTTTCCCATAGTAGAGAATGAAGTTTGTTCATCCACGTGGATGAACAAATTTTGATTTTTGTTCATTGCCATAGGGATTGCTCTAAAATCATCCATAACTTAAGGAGTATCCACATATATGTGGACCCTCAGCAAAGAGGGGGGGCAAAAACCCACTACGGAGAAAAATCAAAAAAATGAATCCATCCGGTCTTTTAGGCTTGGGTTGGAAAATATGACATTTTGCAACGCTTATAAACGTTGCTGATTGGAATGAAACACTAAAACGAATCAGCAACGTTTATATCCGTCCCTAATTACTTCCGGCCAAAAAAATATTAAAAACCTCATCCTGTCATTAAGTGACCGGATGAGAAAAATAAAATTAAAAAAAAAAGGTCCGGACACTTAATGTCCGGATGGGGTGTGCGGTCATCTTATGATGATATCCCATCCGGACACTCAATGTCCGGAAATTTTTATTTATTTTTCTCTCATCTGGTCACTAAATGACCGGATGCATATTTGTTTCCTCATCCGATTACTAGTGAGCCGGATGTCAATTTCTTTTGGTATTTTGATAACAGAGCTAGTCATAAAAACCCAAGGTGACCAAACTTGTGGTACAAAAACCCCTTAAAAATGTTGGGATCCATTAAAACCCAATCTTAAACAAAATTGATACAAAAACCACAAATTTTCTAAAAATTAATACAAAACCCCCAAATTTCAAAATTAGTTTCATCAATTTCTTTGGGGTTTTTGTGTTACTTTTATTTTGATGAGTTTTTTGTGGATGGATAGTGACAACTTTGGGGTTATAACTCGCGTACCGCTCATGTAAGCTTTGGTGCAGTCCGACCAAATTTTGATTTCGGTGAATTATATTTTTGGTTTTGAAATTTTACTTTTTGTAAAACCTAATGGACTGTTGCATGGTCATTTTTGGTTTCATAGAAAATTGAACGCAATTTACTCCACTAGGGGCATCGGATAATTGTGGTCCGACAGCACTTTGTTGACCATAACTTCATCTGGCGACGCTGTCTGTGCTTGCATCTCCTACTGCAGAGTGCAGACGGTAAATAAACCATAACTTTGTGATAAAAATCCTTCTCCATTCTTTTTCACCAGGGTGACAAAATAGAAGAATGACAGTATAAACAACTTTATTATTATGACCTCAATCAATCAAAAAGTAAATAAACCATGGAAATCTTTATCATAATTACCATCATCAGGATCCACTTTGTACTCTTATCTAATTCTAAATGTAACCATGGCTAAAACTTCCCAACGAATAATATCATTCTCTTGTTTAGAGGTTCCTAAAGTTCCGTTTAAGTCTAAGCAATAAAATTTTCCGTTGTAGAAAACTGGATTGTTCAAGCCAGCGTGGAATTCCGTGAGTTTCTTATTAGAAGATAAATAAGTACCATCAAAGAAATCATACCTCCAATGATCTTCTCCCCGTTTAATGAACAAATTAGTCACACCCTTACCCAATGGTTTACGGAAGGAAAAAACAATGCAATCTGCAGAAGTCGGCAAGGATGTGAATGAGATACTTAAGATTCCACGTAAATGAATGTAATCTAATGTATGAAGATGGTCTGACATCACCCATACCAAATCATCGCTAGCAAGAATCCCTGGTCTTGCTTCTTCGATATCATCTTTCTCATCATCCCAAGCTAAACCAGCTATATTTTCAGTTACCTTTATAACTTTATCCATCTGTTCGACCTCTCCCAAAATACACTCTGTGGTTTGCCTTTTATCATCAACCCTGCAAATGAAAGCACCAGAACATTATTGACATCTATCACTGATCAAAAGAAAGAAAATGTTAGTACCCATTCCAACCATATAAAAAGAGGCCGTGTTTAATAAATTCGAGCAAAATTCCAACAATGATTAATGAAGGTATTGTCCTCTTTAAGATAATCTAAAATACGCAATGAGGTGGGATATGGTCTGCGCAGTAAAATATGAACCACAGAGGTATATATGACATCCCTCAGCATCAAAGGCCCAAGTCAGTAGTAACAGATTGATAGGAATAGATACCTGGACAAAAGCAACTATAAATTAACGAGACAGAATGTGTGATGTTCTTCAAAGTTACCTTGGAGTTGCAGTAATCATCAACCATTCAGGTGGGAACCACGGCGTTGGTAGATCAGGACATGGTAAAGAAAGAAAAATACTTCGATCTTCCAAGTCATATTTGTACAAGCTCATTAACCTTTTGAAAATCCCAAGTCTGAGGCTAAGCAAGACAGTTGTGTATGATAGCTTATACATAGGACATGGTCATCCAAACTTTTCACATTCTCCCAAGCCATGGCAGCGAAATCCAATTTCCATATTAGGAGTATAGTGTGACTTACTCAAAGACAACCCTAGCTAAATAACAAGGAGGAGGAGGAATCAAGAAACAGCACAATCCAGTTCTATTCAAATTCAAAATACCAATACTAGTATTGCTTCAAGAAAGAAATATTCTCTTCTGTTAGTCGTTTTCACAAACACGTAACGAGAATTTCAAAAAATTCCACTCTTTTGCTTTCTAAAAACCCAGAACTCAGTAAACTCCAAAAGGTACTCATATCAACATGGAAATGTAATGAGTCAAGATCCTGACTGAATTCAGTAGATGAGGAGGAGGAGTTTCAGTGACTGCGATTTCATTGTAAAGACGTTCAACTACGATTTTGTGGCGGGAGCCTAAACTAAATAAAATGCCTGAGCGTGCTGAACTGGGCCTGGATTTATTATAGCCCTTTTGTGGAGTCGTATCAAGTGGCTCATGGAAACACCACATGCGCTGCTCATGTAAAACAAAATAGGGTCACCGAAGATGAGGAGCAACCCGAGGCGGTGGCCTTGGAAGCAATGAAGTGGGCTAAAGAAAAAGACATTCAATTTCTAAAACCTGAAGGAGACTGTTTAAATGTGGTTAATGCCATCAATGGTAGTTTAGGTTTAATAAACTGGATAACAAATAGTATTGTTCAAAAGTGTATTTCTATATTAAAAAACTTTGCTAATTGTTCTTGTAGTTATGTTAAGAGCGGAGCTAATAATGTTGAAGATTTTCTAGCAAAAAAGTCAAGGTCCGGTCTAGGTCAAATTTGTTATGATTATCCTCCACATTTTTTACTTAGAGAAATTGAAAAAGGATATAACTCAGGTAAAGAAAAAAAATCTAAATATTTTTTTATGTACTAAAAAGTTCGCACTTGATTAGTGTTAATCATTAATCAGATTAGCTAATTTAGTATTACTTATTAGATTAGATTAATGATTTTGGTTTATAGTTAGAGATAAAAAAAAAAAATAGAGTTACTGTTTGAGTTTTTGGAGGGAAGAGAAGTAGAAGCAAAAATGATATTCTCATTCAATATAGTTTTAATATTCTTACATAGCAGTCAAGCGAGCAACAAGCTGCGCCGCAAGCCCTTTTTGAATTGCAAATCCTATTCTTTTGAAAATAAACTCTCTTGAACCGGGGGTCATGACATTACTGTGCATGACTTTATGAACTCTTTTGAGGAGTCCAACCGCCTAAGGAGCCAAGAAACCAAAAGTATCAAAAGCAAAGAGAATAAAAGTGTGTCCATTATCAATACATGCTTTCTCATGCTTCGCTATCTTACCTGAGGGAACTCTCAGCGCTGCTTGGCCGACAGTAAAGGTACCATGTCCAATGCCTACTAACGGAGAAACCCCCGTGAGGTCAACACATGCATGTTTTCCATTATCCCATCCAAAGATAAGTACGTCTGCTGGCCTGAGTGTGGATCTCCCCTCCAGTGGGTTTGTCAAAAAATGATATGATTTTATTTATTTATTTTTTTGAAAGACCCAAAATTTTGATTTATTCAACTAAAACGAGTGATTTCAGTGAGAAATTTAGGTGGATGAAACTTTGTACGACAAAGAGAAACAAAATTGGTTAAAGTATGTAAAAAAATTGTTTTTTTTTAGCTTTTCAGACCTGTTTACGGTTGGGTTTTTCACTTCGTAACCAACTGTAAGAAATTTTTTACGGTTAGGTAACGATGAACTCCTAAATGGGAAAGACCAATTTGACAGGAAAAAAAAACAATTATGGTTGGTTAAACTATTTAACCTTTTGGTTGAGCCTGATCTTCTTCGAGGGATCAATGGATGAGCATCCTGAGTTGGGACGTTGTTTATTCCTTGTTTGTTTGCTTGGTTGGATTTTCCTTCGCAATTCTCGTCCCAAGTTAAATGTCATTTTTTTTCTTCTGATTTATGATTAGAGATTTGACTCGGTTCATACATCTTACTCAGGGGTATTTGAGTCATGTATGATTTTGTACCTGATTCATCAGGCACATATCTGACTATATCCGGAAAAAGGTTTAGAATAATATTTATTGATGTTTGAGTCATATGTGATAAGTAGGACTTGGATTTAACGAGTCCAGCTTAGATAAGTAACTTAAGTTAGAAAAAGCAACCAACATATGATAGTTGAGGTGATTACGAGATAATATAATTAAAATTAGGGGTGAGTATGTGGTTTGTTATTGAATTGAATGACAAATTGGAATATATCAGCTGAATTTGTTTAGTTCTGGACCAACCATGTTTGTGATCAAACAAGACTGACTCAATGGCTTGTTTGGTCGTCGGTTGATTTTGACATATCCACTGCTTAAAATAACAAAAAAAAAAAAATTAAAAAAATAATAATTTTAGGTAACTAGACTCAATGGTTTATATTGGGAGCATAATTAATTTATTTTGGTTGAGTCTGATTTTCTTCATCTCTTCTTGTTGGACCAATGGTTAAGTTAAATTATTTATGACTAAAGATTTTGGAGATTTGACTCGGTTCATGCATCTTATTAGAAAGTATTTCAGTCATGTACGATTTTGTACCTGATTCATTGGCACATATTTGACTATATTCAAAAACAAATTACAATATCATCTAACGATTTTTGAGTCTTATGTAATAAGTTGGATTTGGATTCAGTATGGATTTAATGAGTCAAATTCAGACAAGTCAATTAAGTTAGGAAAATAAGATAACATTATAGTGTAGGTGACTGCGGGATAGTCAGATTAAAATTAGGGGTGAGTATCTGGTTTATTATCAAACTGGGCGTCAAACCAATACATATCAACTAAGTTTGTTTAGATTTTTACCAAACAAGATCGGCCAAACTCAACAATGTGTTGGTCAGTTTAACGTATCTGACTTTTAAAACAATAAGAAAAGTATCTGTACAACATCACACCAAATAGCTACATGCACATCCAACTGAAAGAACCTGCTGGTCAGATAATTATCCATTTCAAGTAGTTACAAACATGATTACTCTAAACAGAAAACACTGATGACGTGGATGGGGTTTTAGAGGAGACTTCTAAGGAACCATTTTATATGTGATTTCCATGGCAGGAATACATGTTTATTCTTCCACTTTTCCAAACTCAAATCAGAGTAATACATGTTCGATTCGCCGCTTGATTCAAAGATTAATCTTGAGTTAGTGAACTTTCCGCTGCTAAAAGCTTCATCTCCTTCATTGGGAGTTATTGAGATCCAAAAGTAATACCTAACCCAGATCCTTCTGCATCTTCCAAAGATTTATGTTGGAATGGTACCCTTGTTAACACCAGCAGATCTGCAACATCTTCAACAAAAAATCTTGATTTAGATGAAGCAAAAATAATTTATGGAAAATCTATTGCAGTTTTCATTGCAGGTGAGCTTAAACCACACATCTATACTTTTGAATATTTTGTAGTGGGTAATTTTGTGGGGAATAAACTTCCTTTCCCCTTGGTGAAGGATAACTTAAGTGATTTATGGAAGGAAAAAAAAAAGGTGATTTCTCCATGACTATTCATGGGGAACAAGCTTTTCTGTTCAAATTTGTTCAAGAAGAAGATAAGGAAAGAATTCTAGATATGAGTTAAGTTTTTATTGGAAAAAAAAAATTCTTATCAGACCCTGGTCCATTTCTTTAGAGCAAAGCATTAAATCCATCACTTCAGTTCCTATATGGATGAATCTTAGGAATACTCCATATATGACGATATATCTCTCAACATTGATAAGTACTCCATAAGCATCATAATGATGTAATTCTTGCATCATTAGTGGTCTCTTACATACCATCCCAAGAGGTGGGATGGATTCCTCAAATATCCATTGATAATTTCATTGAGAACTCATATCATATACCTCATTTTAAAGGAGATACATTATTTATCCTACAAGTTTAGGGTTTCCTTAACTTATATATTAAGAAACTCAAGTTTAGCAACAAGCTTCTCTAACTTGGCTATTAAGATCCTAGACTTTGCTATCAACCTGAACCGAAACAACCCGTATTAATCAATCTTGTATTAATCGAGTTATTTTCAAAATCAATAGCAGTATTAATTTACAACCAAGTGATATTGGCATACGGCTAGAAGAATTATTAGAATCCCAGTCGTAATCTACAACCTATGGTGGGGATATAAAGCAATCCCAGTCGTAAGTCACACTATACTCCTTAATTTAACATCGCGATTAAGTTGTTTTCTTTAATTACTCTTGTGGATTTATGGGGGCCATATTTTATCACATGTATTATATATGTGCATATACACTTTACTCTTCAATATTAATTCATATTTTATCACATGTATTATTGATGCATTTTTCGTGAATGATCTAACATTATTTTGTGCAATGTTAAGGGTATATATAATTTTTTTATATTAAGCGACTATATATAGCGCAATGTAATTATTTTTTCAGTATTAAGGTTATAAATTAAATTTTCGTAAAATATGGAGCTAGTATTATATTTACATGTAATCATTATCCATTCATGTCATTTTTTTTCAAAACTTACTTTCATCAAGTTTTTAGCGCTTGAATTTGAGAAGCAGAAATAAAATAGGTGTAACTATATTTTGCACTTTGTAACAATGATTTGTTTTGTTAATTATCATGACTATGAGCAATAGTATTTATGATTTATTACTTTTCGGAATTCGGTTTTTTTTTTTTATAGTTTTTTCTCTACATTTAAAATATTTACTATATTATATATCAAAAATATATTAGATCATTCTTATCAAAACCGTCCATCCGGACCATGCACACCCTTGATTACCTGCCTAGTTTGGGGCCTAGAAGGATTATTTGGGGCCTATCACTACGTGACAAAACTATTTAAAGTACTAAGCTACCATAACTTTTAAAATTCAATCCTAATCTTTATCCTTCTAAATTTAAAATCATTCCAAAACCAAAACATATTCAAATCATTTCTCTTACAAATAAAAAATTCAAACTCAAATTCATCCATTGATTCTAACAACATCGATCGATTTAAAAAAAATAAAAATCAAACTAAACATCATCGATTACAACCTATATCTCTTTCTTATAATATATTTTTATTATACTTGTGTTTAATATAATCGGTCAGCGTTCATGTCCATATATATTTACTGATTCCTGTGACAATTGAGCGATGTCCATGAACACGTCAATCGATTGTCCTGAATGTGTTTTCCGGTTGAAGAAAATTTAACCGGTAAAAGTTAATGCTCACATAAACCGCTTATGGTATGTAAAAGATACCCTGTTTCTTATATGTTTTTTTTTTTTGTTAGAATCGGATTGTGTGGATGTTTACGTAAACATACTACTACTACTTTAGTCTTTAGGTCACTTCCTTCTCCAGATATCTCTAGTTACACAGCATCCGTTTACAAAGGAAAAAAATGCCGAAAAACCGAATGATTGTAGTGAAGGATAGTAATGGAGTTGAATTTGGTCCGTCCCAAAATCCGTGGATCTGTATTGAACGCAAGTGTATTCAGAAAGATAGGAATTTTGAGTATCAACTAGGATTTCATACCGAAGAAGAGAAAAACGCCCATGATCGGGTTGTTCATCACAAACATTAATTAGAGGTAAGTTTAAGGACTTTTTTCTGTAGATATGTTGTTGTTGTAATTTTATTTTTTTTTGTAAATCTGATATTCGTGTTGTTCAAAATCAAAATCGATTTTATTGGAGAAATAGGTTTCGTACCTGTTTGAAATATCTATTACATTCAAACATAAGTCATGCGTAGTTTGTAGTCACGAACTTCCAACAAATAATCAAGTGTATGAGAGCTGAAAAGAAAGTGTGAAAGAGGCTGAAAGATGTTGCAAATTTTGTATTTGGAGACTCAATTAGCTAGTTTACTGTTATATTTTTTTAAAGTAATTATAAATTTACAATAGAAGTAGCAAAATCAAGAATCAAGGTTGACTCCTATTTATATAAAATCTTAAAATTACACAACGGTTTGAGCAATTTAAGTACATCTTTCTGTATTCTCTTTGCAATGCGCGTTTTACATTTCGTGCAATCTCAGATTCTCTAACAGTAATCTAGAGTTGTTTTATTTATTTAGCTTTCTAGGATAATCTTTTTGGTTTGGTTTTGTGTTGTGTTGTTTTATTTTGTTTTGTACTTTGTGCTTGTCTATTTTTTTCTCTTATGCAACATTATGTTTTGAGTTTGTTGAAAGCATTTTTAGTAATATATATTGCGTTTGTCTTGAAAATAGTGGGCAGGTTATAGTTATATTTAAAAAGGGACCTTGATAGTTGTTGGGGTCTCTAGACCAGTCTCCCAAGTGAGAAAATTGGCAAGTCGATCTGAGTTACTCTTTTATGATTTTATCCTAAGCGACATAAGCATAATTTGATTGTTGCATGATGTCTTAATTCTTATTATGTTCAAAGTGAAGTCCCTAAAGTAACATACAGAGTTTTAAACAAATTGCTTCACATGAGAAAGACGAAACAAAGTGGAAAGCCTATTGTCCGTGATAATAGAGTGCTTGTATGAATTTTTTTTTATTCAAAGTAGTGTTTCTAGTTCTACTACAGCAAATGTTGATGAAAATTCACCTATCTTAGAAGAACATGTAGGGGTAGCAGAGACTAATGTTTTTGATGAGGTAGTTAGACATGTTACTTAGGGTAAGAAGATTGGGGGTTCAAATTGGACCAGTTCGCAATGTGTGAAGTACAAGTACTCAAAAAAGGTATAGTAATTATTAAACTAGGTTTTACTTGCTAGAGGGGTAAGTTCGATCCAATTTTAATTTAATAGATTTTGAGTTTATTTAATTTAATCTATTTTGAGTAGATCTGTACTATAAATTTACAATCAATCTCTTTGATCAGTTGTTAGTTTCATTATCAGTTGTTAGTTTCTATTGAAAGTTGTTACTTTAACCATACGCCCATTTGATAGATCATTTCATTGCCAGCAGCTTGTTTACTTACGGGATCGTTTATCATCATCTTCTGTAATATCCACATCTCCATCTTGGGTGACGACACAACATTGTTTTCCTTAAAATTCAGATGTTACTAGTAACACCCATGTTGGGGTAGCATATTTTTTGCATTTTTATCTTTTTTCTTTTGGATAGTTAAATCTGTCTTAATTACAAAGGTACCTAGAACTAAATGTTTTTTCCCCTCAAATCTTGCGTAAATACCATCCACCATCACCAAAGGTAGGGCCTTGTAAGTTTCAAGAATTCTATAACATGATAATATCCTATGCACTTGAGTAATGTAAAGACTTCCTTATTCCATATGCAACACAAAACTTGAATACTCACTACATATATCTTATGCATGCATCACAATAGGAAGGATGATGTACCTCAATATATAATGCAAAGGATTTCTTTACAATGTGTGTTTAGCACAGAACACGCGTTTACACAATTATATTATTATTAATACACAAATTAAATACATTAAGATATTGCGATTATGTGTAAAACAAGAAAATTCAGACCAATATATTCATATATAGAAACTAAAATTGCAATTGTGTTTCTTCAAATCAATTCAAAGCGGCGATTCGTAAATGTACGAATAAATTTTTGTTTTTACAAACTTTTAAATTTAAAATCATTTCAGGTTTTTGCAAATGTAGCTTAATTCTAACAAAAATAAGTTTAATGTGTAAACATTCTTAACAAAGTTTACAATATGAAGATGCACATATAATCCTTTAAAAATATTTAATTGATTTGTGAATGAGCTCATATATGAATTAACTTCTATATGGGTTATTGTCATAGGAAACATTGATTAACTAATTAATTTAATGTTAATCGAAAAGTTTAATTTCTAGGTTAATGTGCTCATACAAACATCAAAAATTTGGTATAGTCAATGTTTTATGTACAATATGCGACATTTAAAACTATGGTTTTAAAAATGATTGTTCGTGAATGTCTTGAAAAAAATTGGTTTAGTAATATTTAAATTATTCATTTTAAAGTGTTGTGACTAAATACAATACTATTTAGATTGAATACAAGCAGTATATTAATTTTCATAGTTTAAATTTTCATTTCAAAAAATAACTAAATGCAATCCGAAAAAGTTTGTCAAAATTTCATCCAAAATATAAGGTTTTATTTTTCCCTGAAACTTTTACCATTGAACAAATAAAAGGAAGGGGGATCAATAAACATAATGTTTTAACAAACCATTTCAATAAATATTCTAACCCATTAGATGTGATCTATCTTATGGTTGATAATTTTAATTGACGTGGCACCTAAATAACGTAATTTTATGTTTGGTGGAACTCTTAAGTAACAATGTATGGGGAATTAAAAGGAATATTTTGTATAGTCATCTAGAAAGTTTTTTTTCTTCATATTTTTAAGTCTTGTTCTTTGCCAGATTAATCAAAACATGTTTTTATCTAACAACAATTTAACTCTCGATTTCTTTGCTTAAGTGTATGGAATTCATTAAAAATTCGATTATGATGAAAGAGTTTTTTTTTTTTTGCTTAAGGGGCTGCAAGAACAACATCTAGAAAAAATAACAATGATTACAATAGAATTTTTTTGGACTATTAGATCTATTATCTATTATTTTATCATACCAATTATTACGGAAATATACTAGTGTTTGAGGGTGAAAATGGTTTCTGCTAATTTCGGTAATTTCGGGTGTATGGGTGAGAATCAAATTTAAACCCTAAAAAATGTACTGCAAGGGAGTACTTTTAGATTCGAGAGATCAATCTGTACAAGTCCGGCCTAAACCAAGAAATGGACGTTCCAGACTTGCCTCGGTCACAAAGTGAAGGAGAATGGGTTGGTTTTGGGGAGGGAAGCAAGAAAAGTGATGAGACTAGAATAGTTTATTTCTGGAAGAGTAGTTGTTTTCTACGACTTGTATCAGAAGGTGGGAAGCTAACCAATGGAAAGATATCAACTATTTTCTGAGTGTTGTATGCTCCTGACTGAACTTGTTGTTCGGTGGAAATAGGTAAGACCTATTTATACAAGTCGAAGTGAAATGTACTCTGGTCTCATTAAGGAATGGAAAATGGGTGAGTAAATGGGAGGAGGTGGTAACTGTTAATGCATGGAGTTGATGTTCCATAAAAAAGAGCGTTTCACCATTAACTCCCTGTATTTACTAACCGCCCCATCCTTATGACGGGCGTAGTGTACGCCGCATGCTATAAACCTCCAAACCAATACCCAAAGAGGATCCCCCAAAAACATGTAGCATATTGTAGCATGTAGCATATTGTTATTTCCTGGCAAGTCGAGATTGGGAGACTTGCTAGCTTGGTGACCTTCGACGGTCGAGATTTTGCGTCTTAAGAGGACAGGTAGTTGTTGATTATTGCATGATCAGTATGTCTTTAATATGGATTAGTTTAAGCACGACCAAAAGTTAGGGTTTTGACTTTGTTTGGGGGTGACCAAACTAGGGCCAAAGGTTGCCATGCGTTAGATGGTAACCTTGGATGGCTAAGATCTGCACCTTAGATAAAAAGTGGTCGTTGATTGTTGCAGGCCTTTGTTTTGGCAGCTGTAAAGTGAAGGTCGGCATGGTATGGGTTAGGCACGGTAAGGTGTCTAGCATGGCATGACATAGGAACATGTGGCATGGTCGGCATGCCTTGGCTTGGTTTAGGCGTGGCCAAAACTATGGTTTTGGCGTTGGGCCAAAGGTTACCATGCGTTGGTTGGCGACCTTGGACGACTAAGATTTGCATCTTAGATGGAAAGATAACCGTCGGTTGTTGCAGGCCCTTGTTTGGTAGCCAGCGGCATGAAATCATGGCCGGCATGGCTTTGACATGGAGTGGAGACACTGTCAGTGTGCGGCTTGGAAAGTGAAGTGCTTGCGGCTTTGTCTAAATTAGGGTTTAGTATGCTGAAACCCTAATTAGCGCCCTTTACTAGAATCAATATAGAATTCTCATACGGACTCGAATTTTGATGGTCCGCCCCTCTATTCTGCACGGAAAAGAATTTCTTATCTCCCTACTCGAGAATATTTAGCCCGTTTAGGAGGCGAAAACAACCCAAAATTAAAACTCAGGAAGAATTCAAGAGGGATGGTGGCATGTTTGGTGAGTTTTTGGGAAGCTAGCGGGTTTTGGGCCAAAGGTTACCATGCGTTGTTTGGAAACCTTGGACGGCTAGGCTTTGCACCTAGGATGGAAGGGTGGCCGTTGATTATTGCAGGCCTTTGTTTTGGTAGCCACATGGGGAAGGCCAATACGGTATGGCGCGACAAGGTGGCTGGCACGGCATGCCATTTGCACATGTGGCATGGCCGGCATGCCTTAGCGCGGTTTGGCATGGCCAAACTATGGTTTCGAGCCAAAGGTTACCATGTGTTGTCTGGTAACCTTGGACGGCTAGGATTTGCTCCTGGGATTGAAGGGCGACCGTTGATTGTCGCACGCCTTCGTTTTTGGTAGCCGCATAGGGAAGGCCAGCATGGTGGAGCGTCTAGGTTGGCATGGCATGCCTTGCCGCGGTTTAGCGTTGTCAAACTAGGGTTTCAGGCCAAAGGTTACCATATTTTTTCTGGTGACCTTGGACGGCTAGGATTTGCACCTGGGATTGAAATTCGACCATTGATTATCTCACGCCTTCGTTTTTGGTAGCCGCATAGGGAAGTCCAACATGGTTGCGCGGCTATGTTGGCATGCCATTGGCGCGGTTTGGCGTGGACAAACTAGGGTTTCAGGCCAAAGGTTACCATGTGTTGTCTGGTAACCTTGGATGACTAGGATTTTCTCATGGGATTGAAGGGCGACCGTTGATTATCGCACGCTTTCGTTTTGGTAGCCGCATAGGGAATGCCAGTATGGTGGGGCCAAGGGCTTGATGCATTTGGCTTGGCATGGTGGGGCCAAGGGTTTGGCATGACGTTGGTACATGGTGCGGCTAGCATGACTAGGGCCAAGGAAAGGTGTGTTTGGCTCGGCATGGTGGGGACAAGGGCTTGTCATGGACGGTTTGGCTTGGCACGGTGGGGCCAATGCAAGGGTTTGGCATGAACGGTTTGGATTGGCACGGTGGGGACAAGGGTTTGGCATGGACGGCTTGGATTGGCACGGTGGGGCCAAGGGATTGGCATGCCATGGGCGCATGGTGCGACTAGCATGGTTGGCATGCCTTGACTCGGTAGATGTGGCTGGCATGGTTTTCCATTGGCACAGTGGTGCGGCTAGCATGGTTGGCATGCCTTGGCGCGGTAGATGTGGATGACATGGTTTTCCATTGGCACGGTGGTGCGACTATCATGGTTGGCATGCCTTGGCGCGGTAGATATGGCTGGCATGGTTTGTCATTGGAACAGTGGTGCATCTAGCATGGTTGGCATTCCTTGGAGCAGTAGATGTGGCTGGCATGGTTTTCCATTGGCACAGTGGTGTGGCTAGCATGGTTGGCATGCCTTGGCGCGGTAGATGTGGCTGTCATGGTTTTCCATTGGCACATGTGGTGTGAGAATTAGGGTTTGGCCTATCGAAACCCTAATTAGTATTAAAAACAGGTACCTTGGTAATTTTCTCGCAGACATATTAAAGGGTTCAATAAATGCATTTAAGTTCTGTGACGTCACTGTCTGGCTAGGGTTTTACGATTTTACCCCTAAGTTAAAAACCACCATCAACAACTAGCTAACAAGAAATACTAGATTTCTTGGAGTGCTCCATGAACCTCACTATGATCTTGGATGAGAAAAGAAGGAGGACCACACAGATGCAAGTCATCAATAAAAGTACGTAACAAGAAGTAAAGTACTCACAGATTAATATGGTTCAACAATATACACAATGTGTGTATATTGTCTACATCCACCAAAACGGTTAGGATCTTTTTCTTTATTATAAAACCACATATTTAGAATTACACAAAAATTGAATAATCAATCTATCGACTCACCACAATGTGATATAACATAAGAAACTCTCACAAACGCTCTACAACTCCAAGATATTATTTTCACACATGCGAGATAATGTTTACAACATTATCTACCGAACTAGATGATGTTTTTTTCACAACCAGACATAAATTATTCATAAACATTTTCTTCTCAACACCTATAATTTACTCCAGCACCACAAAAATTTCTTACCATCATCTCCGTACGAATACTCCATATATAACGATATATATCTCAGTATTGATAAGTACTCCATAAGCATCATAATGTTGTAATCCTTATACCATTAGTGGTCTCTTACAAACCATCCCAAGAGGTGGGATGCATTTCTCAAGTCTCAATTGAGAATTTCGTTGAGAACTCATATCAATACCTCATTTTAAAGGAGACATTATTTATCCTACAAGTTTAGGGTTTCCTTAACTTATATAATAAAAAACAAAAGTTTAGTAACAAGATTCTCTAACTTGGATATTAAGATCCTAGACTTTGCCATCAACTTGAACCTAAACAACCCGTATCAATGAATCTTGTATTAATCGAGTTATTTTCAAAATCAATAGAAGTATTAATTGCTTGATCATCTAAATATTATTTCCTTCTCTTTGTCGTCCTCGTAAACATATAATAGAACAGTTGTAATTTTTATATTTCCACTCAATAAAATCTAATTAATACTTAAAGAGTTGTTGTAAAATTATCGTCACTTGATTGAATCCGGAGAGGAAGATTTTTAGTGATGGAAAATTCATTGGAAGGGCATTTATTGAGGATCAATGTCTGTATTTTTTGTCTTATATATACGCGTATAAAATGAAAATCATGATATCCTGGCTCTAATATTGGCATACGGATAGAAGAACATTAGAAACCCAGTCGTAATCTACAACCTATGGTGGGGAAATAAACCAATCCCAGTCGTAAGTCACACTTACGGTTGGAAAAGGAAGAACTCCTAACCATAAAATCCAAGATAACCTGTGTCTGCATTTACGATTAGGTTTTTATAGACATGACATGTATATATTCTCTAAAATCCAACCCCTTTCAGTGAAAAATGTTGGAACCAGAAAACATTTCAACAATATATTTCAGAAGAAACCAAAAGGCGAAGACGTCAAAAAAAAAAAAAAAAAAAAAACTTGAAATAATGTTGAAACCCTTGTCATTCAGTGTTTCAGTTGAAACCAAAGGGAAAAGACTTCCCAAAAAATAAATAAAATAATATGACATAACTAACAAAAATATAGCTCTAGCATTGCATATAAATCATTTTGGCTCCTGCTACTATGATGTGACTGCATTCCTGATTTTTAATCATTAGGAGGGAGGGAACTTTGTTGCACTTGTTCATCTGAAGCACAGATGGAGAAAGAGACCCATAATCACCTCAAGTACTAGTGCGCGGTTGTAATGGGTCCACTTGACATGGACCCTTCGAGGTAGTGCACCCTAGTTTGAAAATTCTAAAACTGGGACGACTAACATAGCCATATTTAGGACAACCAATTCAGATCTTCAATTGAACCTCATAGGTTCTTAAGTTATTAACAAGAAATTATAGTATTGGAAGAGAGGGAAATTCTGTGAATCGGGCGATAAAATCGGCGAAATTTTTCATGACTCAGTTTTCAAAATTTGATTATTAATCATTAGCTTATACTATTTTTCTTTCTTTTCTCTTTAATTCTTGTATATGTTTTATGGTATAACATCAAATCTTTTTTTCTTATTTGTTTTTTAGTTTTAATTTGATATAATTTTGTTCTGAGTTCAGAATTAGGGTTTTTTAAGATTATTGTTCCCCGACTTTGATTAATTCTAATTTTCGAATTTGGCTTTGATGGCAGAGTAATTTCTAGTGCTTTGGTAAAGATTTCCTTTCTAAACTATCTTTGGATTTACACGTACCGGATTCATGGAAAAATCTGTTAGGTGGTGTTTAGTGGATCCGCTTCTAAGGCATGTTACTGGGTGGTGGGTTTTATTCTGACAACTAGTAAAACTTGTTAGAAGTAGATCTGCATGTGGATTTGTAAATCTATGTTGGGATATTTTCTCATATGAAACTGATATAGTAATTCTGTAAAATCCTAGGTATGTAATCATGAGAGCTTTTAATATCCATTGTTGCTACAGTTTGGAAGAATTTCTGGTTTTGTTTGCTGGAGGAAGAAAAGTTAATTGAATGCAACTCTATAAAGAAAATTTGTTACAAGTGCCAGATATGCAGTTTATAATCTTTCTTAATTATAATGCTTCATTAGTTATCTTATCTTATCTTAAACTAATATAAAGAAAAGAGCTCTTTTTAGTAGGAGACCCCCTAAATTACTTAATTTTCCATATTTTTTACTTAGTTACATAAATACCATTGTTTTAAAAGTAGATTAAAAAATTTAAAAACTTAATATCTTTTAAAATATACACTGGATTTTTTAAAATTTATATATTTGAAAAGCTCTTTCAATTATCTACGTAACGAGTACAAATAAGAATAGTAAATTTTTGTTTTAGGAAAAAAAAATTCATGACTTTCAAATTTAGTAATGTTGGATGAGTAAAAATTCAAACATGTGCATCGCACATGTGTCCTTACTAGTAATTTATAAAGGAAAGACGAGAGATTGAAAAGTTTATAAAAAGTTTTTCTAGAGTCTTTCTTTCTCTGTGTTACTAGTTTCTGATTTCGTATGCAAGTCTTTTTCAAAAGATGGATAATCCGATTATTTCTCAAGGTCTCAGTACATTAGCTAAGTTAATGGAGGAGAAGGCTAATATGTCTGATGTATGAAATAACAAGTTGTTGCAGTTCATCAAGAAAGCTTCTTTATTATTAAAAATGGTGATTCTATGGAGATGGTGGGTAAGCTGTTTAGAGAAGAAGGTTTCTACAATTCAAAAATAAGGACAGATCAAGTAAAAACAGACTTGAGAAACAAATGGGATCTTCAGTGGAATTTGGAGGTAAGAGATACTAGAACAAAAAACTTATATTTTCTTGCTTTTGAAGACCCTAAAGAATTTGCTAGAGAATTCATGTCTCATGCATCAGTAGATGGTAAACTTTTGGTGTTCAAAGAGAATATAGATCAGGTAAGACATTCAGATTTAAACTTTAACAAGTACTTACTGCTGATAGAGTGTATATGGCTAGAAAAGTAGCTAAGCAGTTAGGGGAGGTTTTAATGATGATTGGTCCTCATGGTGTGGCATATAAAGCTCTGATTATTGTTGATTTAACTAAACCTCTAATTAAGAAAGTGGATATGATTTTAGAGGATTTGGGTACAAGAAAAAAACCAGTTGAGATTTATTATATTGGACTTCCTGCTAGAGTTTGTACTTATTGCATGTGGATCATGCATCCTCCTTGGTATGATTGTAGAAATGATGAAGCAAGAAGTTTTTTGGTTTTGAAAAAGAACAAGGGTAAACACTGGAAGAAGATAGATTTAACATCTACTGAATTTAGAAGTTTAATTGACAACGAAGTGGTTAACAGGGAAAATGGGAAGAGACAAAGAATGGATATATATTGGAAATATCCTAATCCTGATGTTCAAGCTAGACCTGTGGTGATTTAGGAAGGAGGAATTGCTGAGAAGATTGTTGAGCAGAGTAAATGAAAAGAAGCTATGGATGATATTGAGGAGTATGAAAAATAAAGAGCTAAGAAAATTGCAAAATAAAAATACTTTCAGAGTCTGGTTGAAGGAAAGCATTATTTGTAAGGTTATGCTTGATTGTTGGCAGAATATAAGGATTTAGGGAGATGTGAACCAGCTGAGATGATATTATCTGCCTTGATTGTTAATGAAGGGGATCCTAATCCTATTAACCCAACACCAATTGTAGCAGCAGAAGACGTTATTGCTGAAAATGTTGTGGTTTTGGACAAAGTAAAAAATCTAAAGATTGTGGAAGGAAACTCGAGTACCGAAAGCGCTAATCTGGTTGGTAATTCTTACGCATTTTTACAATATTTATTTAGTTTTATTATTTAGTGCAAGTGTTTTTGCTGTTTTATCGTATGTGTTCTTTTTAGTCCAAATCTCTTTTGTGTATGTCTTGTTCTGCTGTTTTCTTTGATTTATACTGTTTTTTGGAGTTAGTTAGTAAAACTCTTATTTTTAGGTTTCCTATAAATAAGATAATAGAAATGAAGTTAATTTCGTGGAATGCCCAAGGTTGTAACAGCCCGAAAACATATAATCACTTGAAGTTTTTACTCCAAATTAAACCATAAACCTGAGATTATTTTTATTGTATGAGACAAAAAATGGGTTTGGAGAAAATGAATGAAACTGCTAAAAAGTTACAGTTTAGAGATTGGGTGGTTATTCCTTCTATAGGTAAATCTGGGGGTCATATTATAGCGTGGAATAGTAATGTTATAATTGATTTGGTAGAGGTGAGGTTAAATATAATAACTGTGTCATTGAAAATAATAGGTATTTTGTGCTATCTTTCTTGTATTTATTTATGGTTCCCTGAATGCTTAGAAAAAAGTAGAACAATGGGATTACATTTTGAATTTAAATGAAAGATTAAGAGAACCTTGGATGTTGGTATGAGACATGAATTTTATTTTAGATAATAGTGAAAAAAAGGTGGTAATGATCCACCAGTGTTTTTGGTACTATTCATAGAGCTAGACAACAGATTGGTTTTATTGATCTAAAATTTCAAGGTGATCCATTTACGTGGTCAAATCAAAGAGGAGGTTTAGAAAACATTAGATAAAGAATTGATAGAAGTTTAGTTAATGTTAAGTGGTTTGAGGCTTTTCCTGATACCGTTGTTTACCATCTTACTAGAGTAGCATCGGATCATAATCCTCTGCTCATTGATCTAGATCCTATCAGAATTAGATATAAGAAGCCTTACAAATATTTTAGAGGGTGGAGCGAGGACAAAGAATATAATATGGTTTTAGAAAATGCTTGGGCTAAAAACAAAGCAAATTCAGAGAATGATTTAATTCAAACTCTAGAGAATTAGGCTGGTGATTTCAGTGACTAGAATAAAAATGTTTTCAAAAACATTTTTAAGAATGAGGAGGATATTTTGAGGAATATAGATAAGGAGAATGCTAAACCAGGTCATTTGGTTTCAAAAAAGACTCTAAAAAAGCTTGAAGATGATTTAGAAACATGGACTAAAATTGAGAATATTTATTGGCTAGATAGAGAAAAGTTTTTTAAGGAGCATGATAGATGCACTAGATACTTCCATGTGGTTGCTTCGAATATAAAACGACATAATACGATAAATACCTTAAGAAATGAATCGGGATTATGGATAGAAGGTAAAGACCAACTGGATTTGCTTCTTAAAAATCACTTTGCTAGTATTAGTTCTTCTGCTAGTAGACCAATTAACAGTATGTTTGAAAATATCATCAGTGAGGTGATTACGGGGAGGAAAATAATGAACTTGTTAAAATGCCATAAATAGATGAGATAAAAATGCTTTATTTAGTATGAATGCTTGGGGGTCTCTGGGACCAGATGGCTACCCTCCAGGGTTTTTCCAAATTCATTGGAATTTGGTTGAACAGGATGTGGTGCTTTTGGTTAGAAGATTTTTTGAATCAGAAAGGTTGCCGGATTCTTTGAACGATTCTTATATATCACTCATTCCAAAGGTTGAAAATACAGTAACTCCGGTTGATTTTAGACCAATAAGATTAAGTAATGCTTTATACAAGCTGATTTCTAAGATATTAGCAAATAGGCTTAAAAAGGTGTTGGAAAAATTGATTCCTCCGAATCAATCTGCATTTATTCCCAAAAAGAAAATTGCTGATAATGTTATTATAGCTCATGAAATACTACATAGTATGAAGACTAGTAAGTAAAAAAAAAGGTATTTGGCATTAAATTAAGACTTATCTAAAGCTTTTGATAAAATGAAGTGGAATTTTGTTATTTATATGCTTAGAAAGTTTGGCTTTTCGCAAAAATGGTGTGATTTAATTTATGAATGTATATCTACGGTTAAATCCACAGTTTTGTAAAACTGAATACTTGGTATTCAGTTCATCCCATCTCGAGGTCTTCGTCAGGGAGACCCGCTCTCACCTTATTTATTTATAACAGCTTTAAAAGAATTGTCTAGGCTCTTTTTGCATGCTGAGTCACAGAGGAAATTTTCGGGCATTAAGATAAATTATAATTGTCCATCTATCTCTCATTTACTATTCGCGGATGATTGTTTCATTTTATGCAAAGCTGATATGGCGGAAGTGAGAAATTTGATGGATATCTTGGATGTTTTTACTTGTTCTTCTGGCTAGACTGTGAATTTTCATAAGTCAGGTGTGTTTAGTAAAAAATTTCACAACAAGTGTAGGTGTAGATTATCCACAAGGCTAGGTGGCAACATCTTAAGCTATGATGTATCCAAGGATGAAGAAGCGAGAAGCATGGGATACAGGCTGGCAGGCGCGAGGATTAAGGAACCACGTGGGTCGAACATGACCGGTCTACATTTGTCGGACAAGAATTGACTCCAGATCTCTGACAAAGTTGACAGACGAGACGTATTAGGTCAAACAAGGAGCGTTAGTCAAAGGGATAAGAAGATACGTGTCATATTGGCCAACTAAAAGGGCGACAGGATTGGAAGGGCGACATCGCACCAAGAGAACACATAAAGGGATCGGCTCGGATAAGAGACTGTCAAGGAACCAAATTACATCGGCCATATTTACAGAAGGAGAGACGATACGAGCAGGCCCGACATAGGAATTCAAGATAGATATATTGTGACCAACATCATAGTTTGGTTGTATGTAGTCTCCCCTATAAATAGAAGAACTTGTATCCAAGAGAGGTAGGTGGTATTTTTTGGAGAGAGAGAGACTTGAAATCGCACTAGAGAGAAAGAGAGTTAGTAACTATTTCATCTTGTAAGGGAGAGAGTTCAACTTGGAGAGTGATACCATTGTAACAACTTGAAGTAATAAGATTCATCCTTTCACCCCCGTGGACGTAGGTAATCATACTGAACCACGTATATCCTTGTGTCTATTGTTAAGTTCTTACTTTCACTTGCATGAGAGGAATATTTCTATCCTTTGGATGTAGTTTGTAGTAAAATGCATTTACATTATGGCGCCGACTAAGGGGATCCGATTAACCTCTCCATATACCTTTCCTAAAAGGCCTTCAGAGACGATCAAAAGCTCCTGAATACACGTTTAAGTGTTGCAGTTGAGGCTAGGATGAACTCTGTTGGCTGAAACCTCCTATTTCTTGTTGTTCTGGGTCATTTAGTGTACATGAAAAGTTAAAGCAGTAGCGACATCTTTACAAGGTGTAGTAGAGTTCTCGTTTCTTCGCCCACAAACGGTTTGATCAGTAGAAAATCTCCATAAGCTCACCGACGATCAACATCACAGGTTATGATCTAGGTTGAGGATCTGCTGATAGGATGACAAAGGTTGAGTGATTTTTAGTGGTAAATAAGTTGTTTTCTTTTTGTGGTACAAAGTTTGTGTGCTTAGAATTACCAAAGGTTAAGTTTAAGGTGTCTTTTGCATGATAAGCTGCCGATTTCAAGTTTCCCATTGTGGAAGTCATGTTCTAGATGTTTCTTTAGTAAGGAGAGTTTGTTTCCAAGTTCTTAGTAAGCGTTTTTGCGTTCGTACCCTTGCTTCATTGATCGACAACAACCTATGTCGTCTGATCAGAAAAGAAAGAGGGAGAAAAATCTTGTCCGGCGATGCTGTCTAGTCGTCGGAAAGTTCTTTGAAAGGATCCATGGAAGACAGCCATGAAGAGATCTTGTGGAAATAACAACAGTAAAGACTTGAGTTAATTTTTTGACTTACATGACGTACCCTTCAATCATCACGTGCGTGAGTTTAATGATTTGGAGCATATAAAATGAAGGACAAACTAGCTTAAATGCAGAGTTCAGGTACTGAAGGCGACGTCGTACGGAATGATAGTGACGTAGCGTAAAATCTGCCACAAAGTCAGGATAGAGTCAAAATAGGGTAGATAGGCAGAACCCATTTGATAACCGGAGTAGGCTTTATATCTGCAAGCTCTGATGTAGTGACAATTTCTATCAGTCGAATATCTTTCACCTTTTTGAATGTTTATTTCCAATGCTAGGTCAAAGTAAGGTGTTATTTGTATTTGCTGACGTAGGTAGGGGTGATACTCGGCTCACCACATGCCACGCCCGATGGCTAGTACTTCAAGGACGGGAAGGACGTTAAGGAATCATACAGTTACTAGCAGCAGCATGCAAGCAGGGGTAACTGGGCCAAGTCAAGAAGGCAGTCTACAACCACCGCCAGAGGAATTTCATGCAGCTACACGAGGCATTCCAACTGTTGATGAGGGAGTGGATCTTGGGTGAGATGATGACACCCTACCCTTAGACCAGGTTATCTTGACCCAGAGGAGAGTCTACCAAGTCGATAGACTTACATCTTCAGATACAGAGGACGATGAAGTAGCGCTTGCAGCACAAGCCCAGAGACAAAGAGAAAGTCAACAAGCTGAGTACTAATAAGCCTTAGGAAGAGAGCAAGAGCGTCTCAGGAATATTCAGTTGGGGCGAGGAGCAGCTAGCAACGTCGGACCTGCACCTGTCCATGCAACTGGTCCGATACTACCCCCACCACCAACGTCGATACCATTACAGTCTCGGCCACACCACCCTAATGGACATTCTAGTCATGAAAGCACAAACCCGATGCTATTGGCCATCTTGGAAAGTAAAAGAAGACAAGAAGCGGAATTAAGAGAGCTCTAGCAACGGAATATCTCCCCGGAGTTTGAGAATTATCAGTTGAGGAATCAACGAACCAGATCAAGAGGATCGTCCAGCCGAGGAACGTCGAGTAATCATGACCGATCAGGTCAACCACCACCTATGACTGGGTCGAGACGACCTCCCATACCCTCCCCATGAGGATATGGACCACCCGAGGACTCATCTACTAATGAAGAAAGGCGAGGAAGGGGCGGACGACAGGACGGGGCGACAGATGCTAAACTCAAAGAGTTGGAGGCAAAGATTAAGGATCTATCGGGAAGCAGCGAAGAGAACAAACTGGCAGAGATTATGAGGGAGGCCGAGAAGACACCTTTCTCCCAAGAACTTGAACAAATGATGTTTCCACCAAAGTGTACCTTACCTACATTTCCTTCTAGATTCGATGGAACAGGATATGCGGTCGAGCATCTAAAAATGTATACCATGTCATTGATCCAATGGAAAAACAACACGGTAGTCATGTGTAAATTCTTTCCGGCCAGCTTGGAGGGCGAGGCGAGAGATTGGTTTTATTCACTTCCACCTGGATCGATCGACTGTTACGATGCACTAATCGAAGCCTTTCTTGAAACCTATATGCATAATAGCCGACCTCGGCCAAGAATGAACAAACTATTCACCCTCGCCCGAAGGTTCAGGGAGCCCTTGAGAACCTTGACCGATAGGTGGAGGAAACTGTGTACTGTAATTGGAAAAGTACCGGTAGATCAAGCTATCTTTGGATTCGAAAACGCATTGGGAAGAGCGGACCCCATCTGGATAACTATGTTCTTTGAAAAGCCAAAAACCTTAAAGGAGATGCGAAGAATGCAAGAACATTTTATCGCCCTATAAGAAATTCAAGCCGAATCGAGAGATAGGGGAGTACAAGAAGCTAGTGTTGAAGCTGGTGCTGAGGCTAAAGCAGTTATGGATGATCCTGTTAGGTGTCCCGAGAAGAGATCAGACCCTCCCCCAAGAGGCAGTGAGAAGAAAGAATGGGTGGCCAAAGGGAAGAGGCCGAGGCATGAAGCCCGATCATACACCCCTTTGAACGCTCCTTTGGAGGAAGTATTCAAGGAAGTCGAGAAGAGGAGCGATATCAATTACCCAGCATCAATGGGAGTCCATTTCCGAGAAACCAAGGATCACCCCGAGTACTGTCACTACCATCAGTATAGGGGCCACTCCACTAATAATTGCCGAGAGGTGAAGGATATCGTTCAACACCTCATCCGAGATGGATATCTGAGACAGTTCGTCCGACATCCAGGTCAGCCGACAACAACACCCGATGTGCCGGTTCATAAAGTTCACATTGATAGGACAACTCGATTTGTGAACACCATTTCGCACTCAGCTATGCAAGACTACACTCTCGGCCCAGTAATCACTTCAAGGATTCACAAGAGGGATCACGATGGCAAAGAAATATTTAGCGTAGCCAAGACCTTACCGATGGAACATTGGATGATACAGCCTATTTCGTTCTCGGCCAAGGATGTCCCAGCAAATGGGCAAGCACACAGTGATCCCTTGGTCATCACGTTGCTGATTTAGGAGTGGGGAGTAAGAAGGATTCTCGTGTATAGCGGAAGTTCAGTCGAGGTGCTATTTTACGACACGTTCAAGAGAATGGAGCTGTCGGACGACATCCTCGTCCCCTCAACATATCGTATCTACGGATTTAATGGGACAGTAACCATCCCTAAGGGCGAGGTAACTTTGAGGGTTTCGGACGGTGGGGGCTATCTTGACACACTAACCACCTTTTGTGTGGTCGACGTCGCCTCACCTTATGAAGAAATTATCGGACGTCCATGGATCGCTGGGATTAAAGGGGTGGAATCGGCATATCATCAGAGATTAAGGTTCCCGACCTATAAGGGAATAGCTAAAGTTGTTGGTGACTCCCAAGAAGCACGACAATGCATGCAGGTTGATGCCAAAATTAATGAAGATCGGCGAGCTCGACAAAGGCGAGAGAAGAACAAAACCAAAGAAGTTAAGGCTGTAGAAGAATTGGAGGAGGCTATTTCACAAGCGGTCATGGCGTACGAGACCCAAGAACATGACCCTTTATAGTAATTAAAGGAAACAACCCCGTTCAGGGAACCTAAATCTAGTTTCTCGACGGTTGATCCGACTCGGGAAGTGAATTTGGGGACAGTTGAAGAGCCAAAGATAGTAAGGATCGGGATATTACTCTCGGATGAACAAGCAAGTCAACTCATGACAGTGTTAAAGGAAAACTTAGAGGCGTTCGCTTGGTAAGTACACGATTTAGAGGGCATTGACCCAGAGGTATGCTTCCACCACTTGAAGAATGATCCGAGGTTCAAACCAGTTAGACAAAAAATGAGGCGAATCGCACCAGAGTTACAGGCATAGGTTGAGGCCGAGCTAAAGAAGCTACAAGAGTCCGGGATAATCAGGAAATCCTATTACCCGCAGTGGATATCTAATATGGTCGTGGTACCAAAGAAGAAAGGAGGGGTCAGAATATGTATTGATTTTAGTGACTTAAACAAGGCCTGCTCGAAGGACAACTTTCCTCTCCCAAGCATAGACCAACTAGTATAATCAATAGTTGTATATAAGACGATGACATTGATGGATGGATACATGGGCTACAACCAAATACCGTTGGCACCCGAGGATCAGGAGCATACTTCCTTCTTCACACCAAGGGGGCTGTATTGTTATACCAAAATGCCATTTGGACTTAGGAACGCCGGTGCTACATATCAAAGATTGGTAGGAGACATGTTCAAAGACAAGATCCACGACACCATAGAAGTTTATGTGGACGACATGTTAATCAAGAGCCGCCGATCTAAGGATCACGTCTGAGACATTCGCGAGATTTTTCAGACGATGAGGAAACACAAGATGAAGATTAACCCCGCCAAGTGAGACTTTTGGGTTACATCGGGGAAATTCCTAGGATATATCATCACCCCCAGAGGGATAGAAGCAGATCCCGAGAAGGTTAGGGCTGTCTTAGAGATTCCATCTCCCGCGATAGTAAAGGATGTGAAGAAGCTAAATGGTTGTATAGAAGCATTGGGGCGATTCGTGTCACGATCGTCGGACAAATGTAAAACCTTTTATGACATTCTGAAGAAAGGAGAGAAGTTTCAATGGACGGATGCTAGCGAAGAGGCCTTTCAAAATATCAAGTTACACCTAGCCAGCCTCCCGGTTCTGCAAAGGCCCGAGCCGTCAGAGATCCTCACCCTATACTTAGGGGCGACATCATATGCCATTAGTGCAGTGTTGGTTAGGACGGAGGGGAATGCGGAGAAGACGGTGTATTTTACTAGCAAAACACTAAGTCCGTCTGAGAAAAACTATACTAGAATGGAGCAGATAGTACTTGCACTAGCTTTTGCCGCTTCTAAACTCCGAACATACTTTTAAGCTCATCGCATATGGGTGATCACCAAATCGCATATCGAAGCAGTTTTGGATAATGCAGGGAGATCAGGGAGAATCTCTAAATGGGGAGCCTTAATCAAACAATATGATGTGGTGTACGAGATGAGGACGTCGATCAAAGGACAAGTAGTGGCCGACTTCCTAGAAGATTTCCCACTAAGCGATGAAGACGAGGTTGAAGATATACCTGGGATGATGGAAGAAAGAGAAGAGCCTGCTGACCTATTAGCAGCCAGTAGTCCTACAGGTGGGAAGTTTTCGTCGATATAGCATCAAATAAATAGGGATCAGGCCTTGGGTTAGTCTTCACCACGCCGAAGGGAAAGAAGATAGTGCACTCGTTCAAGATGGAATTCAAAGCAACAAACAATGTCACCGAGTACGAAGCAACAATCCACGCCATAATTGTAGAAATGGGGCTACAGGATGTTCGTTTAACTAGTGATTTACAGTTAGTGATTCGGCAAATTACGGGAAAATATACGACACACGACCCCGTGTTGCAAAAGTATTGGGAGATCGCCCAATTTTACATCAACCAAATACCAAGCATTAAGTTCCGTCACATTTGTAGAAAAAATAACAGGCACTCGGACGCTCTATCTTACATCGCCTCACAGATGGTAGACCCGAGCATAGAGGGCATTCGTGTTATGAGGCTCCTTACTCCCTCAATACCAAAAACACCGGACGTACGGATCGATGAGGCTATTAACACAGCCGATCGATATAAAAAGGGCGATTGGAGAAAGCCGATACACCAATACCTGGAAACAGGCGAGCTACCCAAGGGTCGGCCCGAGATAAATAAAATCAAAAGTAAGTCGGGCTCCTACGAGCTAAGGGAAGGGATCTTATATAGGAAATCATACTTAAGGCCACTTTTGCGATGCCTAAGTAGAGAGGAAGGCCACACAATCTTGCATGAATTACACTATAGAGCCGCCGGAAACCACATCTCGGGGAGAAGCTTATAGACCAGGGAAAATACAATGGGCTATTTTTGGATATACATGAATGAAGATGCAAAGGAAATGGCGAAAGCTTGTGAAGAATGTCAACGATTTGGAAAGAAGATAGAGGCACCAGGAGTGTCTTTAAACTCGGTTATAAGCCCATGGCCCTTTGCCAAATGGGGGATAGACATTTTCGGACCGTTACATGTAGGAACAAGGAAGAAGAAATACTTGATCGTGGCCACGGATTACTTTACCAAATGGGTAGAAGAAGCACCACTAAGACACATCCGAGACAAAGATGTCTTCAAGTTCATCTGGGAGAATATCATTTGCCGCTTTGGGGTCCCAGCAGCTATCATCTTCGATAAAGGAAAACAACTCCAAGGGGAAAATATTGATCTTTTGTTCAACACGTACAACATAAGGAAGAGTAAAGCTACCCCCATTTACCCCCAGAGTAATGGGCAGGCCGAGATCACCAACAAAATAATCGCCGACAACATAAAGAAGAAATTGGATGGGGAATATGGTAACTGGTGCGAGGATATATACAACGTTTTATGGGCATACAGAACCACACGGAGGGAAGCTACAGGGTTCTCGCCGTTCATGCTTACTTACGGAACCGAGGCGATTATACCAACGGAAGGAATAATGATCCCAACTACTAGGACAAAAGCTTGGAGGCGAAACGTCTCGTCCGATCTAATCTTGGAAAAACTCGACGATTTGGAAGAAACAAGGGAGATGGCGCTACAAAAAATGGAAAGCTATCAAAGGAGGTTATAGCGAGAGTATAACAAGCGTGTTCGCCCAAGAGAATTCCAACCAGGGCAGCAAGTGCTGAAGTTTCTGGACGAATGGGAGCGAGACAAAAAGGGCGGAAATCTAGCACCAAAGTGGGGTGGTCGTATATAATTGCGTCTAAGGTAGGCGAGGGATCGTACCGACTACTGAGACTCGATGGAACAAAAGATCCAAAACCCTGGAACGTCAAGTATCTGAAACTCGACCACCCCTGAAAGGATGTGCGGAGAAAATGTGAGCATACTTGTCTTCAATATCTTTAAAACCGTGAGGGGTATGAGATATGGCATGAGCGACTAATGGTCATTCGTACTCGGGGAAACGCCAGTGAGGAAGTACCGAGGTGACTTACACTCGAATGGTCATTCGTACTTGGGGAAAAGCCAGTGTGGAAGTGCCGAGGTGACTTACACTCGAATGGGAATTCGTACTCTTGGCAAAGCCAGTGTGGAAGTGCCGAGGTGCCTTATAGTCGCCTGGCTATTCATACTCGGGGCAGTGGCAGTGTGCAAGTGCCGAGGTATCCTAAGGGCTCTAGTGGTTGGAAACCAGTTCCACAGGCTGATAAGACACGAGGTCTTCTCAGCTAGGTGGCCTACTTACATTTGAAATTTCGCCCCCATCGCAAGTGGTTGTGACCACTTTCCCGAGATTGGTTGATCGATAACCGCTCGGGGTAATCGAACCTAGAATTAGGTTGACTAATACCCTTCCACTGAATCCAAGGGATAGTGATGAGATACCCTAATAAGGGAATGACATTTGTCCCCATGACGTTCCTTGTTGGGTGTGTTCGACAGAAAAGGTTAAAATATTAACATACATTTTAAACAATTGCAAGAGCGACATAAGAAACAAAAGTTAAAGCGACAACGTCATACGCCGATTAAGGAAACATGAAAAGCGTCATGAAACTCCACGAAGTAAAAAGTATAACATGAATAAAAAGAACAGTATCAGCGACTACAAAGCAATTTACAACCCAGGACAAAGGGCAATTTAGTGGCGCAACACTACAAAAGGAGAATTCAAGCCTTGGGGGGAACAGTGCCGGCCCTCCTTTACGCGATCTCACGCTGCTTATTCTCCACATACTCAGCAATACCCGCCTGGACCTTCTCGTCTATCTCCTCTTCATGGGAGACGCGTTCATCCTCAACCTGTTGGGTAAGCTGCAAATTGGATGCCTCAGCATCGGTCAACTTTGTACCCAAATCGGCCTCGACCGCTTCAACCGTCGGACCTCCAGATCTAATAACTGAGAACGTTTTTGCCCGACTACAAGATTACAACGACACGAGATTATTCATTGAATATGGTTTAGCAATTTCACAAGTACGTAAAATAATCTAATCCTAAGGAACTGCCTCAACACATCGCCTAAGAGACCTGAAATGGATAGTAACACTGACTGAAGCGATTCTACCGACTTGGACAGCTCATCCTCGGCCTTGGATAATTTTATGGTTAGCTCGTTTTAGCATTACTCATTAAATTCATTACTGGGGCAGTACTTTTTATGTTCACTCCACTCGACCATTAAACGATTGCGCGACACTTGGAGCACTGAAAGCTGCGACCTACTCCATTCTAGTTCACGCACCATTTTGTCAAATTCACCCACTTTGCCCAGCAGATCCCTAATAGCTCGCTCCACTTCATCTTTATCCCTCTAAATTCGTCGGCGATCCTCGTGAAGGTCTCGGTTTTGCAATTGTAAAGAGTCTACCTGTTGTCCGAGGTCCATGGCCAAAGCAGTTTTCTCAGCAGCAAGGCGTTAAGAAGAACCCAAATGATCTCGCAAATTGTCTATTTCTTCAGGGGCATACTCAAACTGATGATATCGGTCTAATTCACCTTGAAGTTCTTTGATCTCATCAGCTTGGCGATCTATTTTCCCATCCTTGTTTGCCATTCGCCGACGAAGATTTTCCACTAAATCCTTTTCAATATCCCACTAAATCCTTTTTAATATCCCACTTCCTCTTCATGATCCTAAACTCCGAAGAAGCATCTAAACCTATACTAGCTATTTCGGCTAGCATAAGGACACCCGACTCAGGATACTGGCACGATAAACTCAATCAACACAAGTTAAGGTTTGTATAATTGTAACATACCTTGAGCATCGACGAGTTTAATTTCTAGCTCGCGCGCACGATTCTTCTCGTTCTCCAATTGAAGTTGGAGAGATTCCACCAACCGCCTTTCCCTACGACGATTGGCGGCATCCAACCGTACCCGATTAAGGATCTGATACAAGTACGCAAGTTAGAATGCCAAGCGACAATTAGGAAGATATTAAGGAGTGGGGCATCACCCAGGCATACAGAGTCACTCACCATCGTATCAAGAGTCTGAGCTATGTCGTTATAAAGGGGAAATGCACCGAGCATTAGTTCATCAGTATACACTCCAAAGTCGGGGGAAGTGAGCGCTCCAAGGTATTTCAGGATAGGGCCATAGACAGTAAAGGAGGTTTCAACACTAGACGTAGACCCATCAGTGATCAGGGGAAGACGAGGAAGTCCTCCCGGTCCAGCATTAACAACTCTTTCCAACTCGGGCGTCTTCAGGGAATCTTGTTTGTCGCCTACCAAATCAGCTGACACGACCACCTCAAGACCACCCTTCTCGCCCATCTCCTTCTGATCTCCCTTGTCATCCGATAAATCCTCGTCGAATATGTCTCATCGGGAATCTCGATGATTGTATTCCTCCTCGGCTGCGACTTAGTAACAATATTCTTGCCTCTAGCAGGATTACACCTAAGAGGTTGGGCATCAACTTCATGAACATCGGATCCACCGGCTTCATCATCATCGTGCCTAGGAAATTTCTGCACAAGGCTTCTCGTCAAAACATGTGAAGGCAAAAAACAGGGGCAAGTACATGTACTTATAATAAAATCATTATGTTTGTTACCTTCCCCTGGTCTTACTCAACCCTTGTGCCAACACCCCTTTTTCTCGACGACGTGGAGACCTTGGTAGAATCGCCCAGAGACTTTGATAACAACAAATAACCAATTGGTGTCAAAACTAACAAGATAGAAATTGAGGAAGGCATAAGTAGACACATACCTTATCAGCCTTGTCGTCATTAACCACCTAGAAAGGATAGGGATCAGCGGGAAATGGAGGCGACGGGAAGCTACAGTGTAAAATGGGCCCTCGGACAAGAAGGGGAACTCGGGGATAAATTGGGTCATTGGTATGACGGGGTCGCTTGTTAGAACCTTGGCCGATGTGATCGGCATCTAGCATCATCCTTTAAACATTCTTAGGCATAGTTCTGTGACGATGATGACTAGCAGCAAAACCAGCAAGGTCGCCATTGGTTGAAGTACCGTCTTGATAATTGGCAAAGAAATTGGCAGCGGTATATTCGGGAGCGTCCTCGGGATTATAGGTCGACCAGTCGGCGGTGGAGCCATGACCATCTCGGCGATCTCTCCATTCATCCATAATCCGAAAAGTGTTGCCAGTCCATTGAGCCAGAGCACGATAAGGCTTAAGATGGGAGAGAATCTCATAGTATAAAGGGCTATCAGGATTGTACAAAGGGAGACGGAGACCTAGCTCCAGCTGGACAAGAGTGATAACCACGCATTCAGCCGACTGCTCGTACTTCTCCATGTCGGACTTCCTCAAGGTGCTGTTTTGGCCCAAGATCAGGACAATTTCATAGTCTCGAAGATGGTATTTCTCTTTCAACTGCTCAATGAATTATTCATCAGAGATATCTTTTCCCTTTTTCTATGACCTACACGAAATAGAAGGAGAACCGTCAGGAAAGATAGATTTTATGGCACGATCATCGTACTTAGAAGGGCTATCGAACGAAAATAGGGAATCAAGGGGAAAATCATCAATCTCGGAAAAAACATCATCAACACACCTTTTATCATTCATTGAGGGAGAAGAAGCCATGGACGTGAACAGTGCAAAACTCAGAAGCTGGTGAAGAAGGTTGGGACGACGGAAACACAACCACAGCTGTTATAGAACTCGGTGATGAGGATGTGAAGGAAGAGAATCAAAAAGATAGGGGTTCGCAGAAGCATAAAGCGATGAAGGAAAATCTCAGAGAAAGTAGTTGCAGCGGATGGAAATTGATGAAATGGTGAAGTAGAAGAAAGAGAATAGGGAAGTGGAGTATTTAAGGGAAGAAAGGAGCGTGACCGGCACCGACGGTTGCAAGTCATAAAGGGGGGTTAGTGGGGGACTGCATGGAGGAAATCGCAGCATGGACGGGGACGTGGGAAGATGGGAAGATTTTATTCCACTCGTGCCTACCACACGAGCGAAAGAAGGGGCATAAATGTAGGTGTAGATTATCCACAGGGCTAGGTGGCAACATCTTAAGCTATGATATATCCAAGGATGAAGAAGCGAGAAGCATGGGATAGAGGCTGGCTGGCGCGAGGATTAAGGAACCACGTGGGTCGGACATGACCGGTCTATAGTTGTCGGACAAGACTTGACCCAGATGTCTGACAAAGCTGACAGACGAGACATATTGGGTCAAACAAGGAGCGTTAGTCAAAGGGATAAGAATATACGTGCCATATCGGCCAACTGAAAGGGCGACAGGATTGGAAGGGCGACATCGCACCAAGAGAACACATAAATGGATCGGCTCGGATAAGAGACTGTCAAGGAACCAAATTACATCGGCCATATTTACAGAAGGAGAGACGATACGAGCAGGCCCGACATAGGACTTCAAGATAGATATATTGTGACCAACATCATAGTTTGGTTGTATGTAGTTTCCCCTATAAATAGAAGAACTTGTATCTAAGAGAGGTAGGTGGTATTTTTTGGAAAGAGAGACTTGAAATCGCACTAGAGAGAAAGAGAGTTAGTAACTAGTTCATCTTGTAAGGGAGAGAGTTCAACTTGGAGAGTGACACCATTGTAACACCTTGAAGTAATAAGATTCATCCTTTCACACCCGTGGACGTAGGTAATCATGCCGAACCATGTATATCCTTGTGTCTATTGTTAAGTTCTTACTTTCACTTGCATGAGAGGAATATTTCTATCATTTGGATGTAGTTTGTAGTAAAATGCATCTACAACAAGCATGCCAAGTTTTTAGATAAAATGTTACAAGTTCAAAGGATTTCTAGGATGAAAAATACTTAGAAACTCCTTTGTTTTTCAACGGGAAGAGAGCTTTAAAATTTTATCCATTATTAGAAATAGCTTATAAGTCTTTGAATGGTTGGAAAGCAAAGTTGTTGTCACAAGATGGTAGAATTGTGCTTATAAATTCCACTTTGTCTGCATATCCTAGTTATCAAATGAAGTTTTTTGAATTTCCTAAAACTGTGTTAGATGAATTTGATAATCTACAAAGAGACTTCTGGTGGAATAAGGATAATCCAAAGAAGGCTTACTATCCAAAGGCTTGGGCTGGTATTAGAACTCCAAATGCTAGTGGAGGTATTAGAATTAGAGACCCTCATAAAGTGAATCTTTCCTTGCTTTCTAAATTAGCTTGAAGGCTGGTTAATAATCCAGATGCTCTTTGGGTAAGGTTGTTAGGGGAAAATATTTTCCTAGATCTCATCCATTTCATAAAAATAGAGAATATAACATTTTATGGGTTTGGCATAGCATCAGGAGAGGATTAGAGGTGATAAAACAAAATAGTATATGGAAGCTAGGTAATGGTAGGAGTATTAACATCTCTTTGGATAACTGGATTACAACCGTTAAATGATTGGAATCATGAAGATATTAAAACAGTTTCTGATCTCATTGGAGAAGATGGTAATTGGGATGTTAATCTGATAGAATCAATATTTCCCTCGGATATATCTAACACAATTAAGTCCATATACATTAATGTAGACTCAAATTATATTCTGAGATGGAAAGGAAACAAAAATGGGGAGTTTACTACGAAATATGCTTACAATATACTTGCTCATGGTCATGTAAGGAATACTGATAAGTTTTGGTTAAATTTATGGCATCTAAATTTAATTCCTAGAGAAACTCTGTTTGTTTGGAAAATGGCGGCAGGCATACTAAGTTTGAGATCTAGAATGCATGATAAACTAAGACACACCAATCCTTTCTGCTTATTATGTAATGGTCAAATTAGAGAAACATCTAAGCATTTGTTCATTGATTTTTATTTTACAAAAGCAGTGTGGTTTGGGTTAATTAGGAATTCAATTACCTTTCTGTGGGAATGATTTTCAGCAATGGGTTAGATCTTGGTTTTCGCCTTCTTTATTCCCTTGGAAGGAAATTTTTGCTATAATTTGCTGGAAGATTTGGGATTACAGGAGCTCAGTTGTTTTCTAAGGAACTCAACCAGATCCAGTGAAGTGCATATTTTTGGTTAGAAATGCTATTAATGATTGGAATTCTAATCTGAGGAAGGAAAATTCTCTGAATAACTAGAGGATAAATAACTATATAACTGACATTAAAGTTTTGGCAGGATACACCTTCAGTTCCAAATGTGGAGAAGCCTTTGTAGTAAAGAGGGCATTGGAATGGGCACAAAAGCTTCAAATTCAAAACCTGCAGGTGCAAAGCGATTGCAAGAATTTTTTTTTTTTTTTTTTTTGACGCGGGAAGGGCAAATTTAAAATCTTGCAAAGCGACTGCAAGAATGTTACAAACTTTTTAAACAACAAACCTTCAACGTGTGAATGGTGAGCTAATGTTATTTTAAATGATGTGAAGGTTCTTTTGGAAGGAATGGTTAATAGTAATGTGGTCTATGTAAATATGTGTTTAAATAAAGAAGCTAATGAGTTAGCAAAATGAGAAAGAAATCAAAAGTTTTTTTTTTTTTTTGCAACACTAATTCCCTTCATATCAGCCTTAATCCTAATGTAAGTAAAGATCTAATACAAGGCCGTGACATATATATACTAGATGACCACTGCCACAGTGGAACGGCCGACCGAAAAAAAATTGACGCAAAATTAAATTTTTTCACTCACCATTTAGTTCCGCCATAATGGTACGGAGTTGGAGCTGGGTGAACTGTTGTCTTTTGATATTTACAATCCGCCCCATAAGGGCAAAACTTGACTTTTGACCGTCTGTTTGAGAAGGTGGAAATGAAATGTTGAGTTTTGAAAACTACAACCTATCTCAAAATGAATAGAATCCATGTCTCAAAATGAGTTTGAGAAATCAAAATTGTGAAACTTAACTGTCATTGTCCTCCAATGTGTTAAGAGTTTTAACCCTTTTTGTACAGCCTATCTTGTTTAATTTTTTTACGACATAAACAAAAAATTTACAAACACTTGGCAAACAGATATATGAATTCAGTAACGACTGCAATGCGACCTGGCTTTCCCTTCATCTTAGGAAGAACCTCAGGTCCACAAAAGGATCTTGTTTGGAGTTCTCTTAGTGCTCCTGTAATACAACGAATTATAGTGACCACTAAATATAAATTTTACGAATTACGAAAGTAATAAATTCTTGTAGCAACTGCCATCTAAACCAATGTAACTTAATCCATATACAAGCCTTTTGCTTCAAACTTCAACCCAAACTTCAAACTATAACTTTACTCGTCGGAGGCCGGAGGTCCTCTCAATGCCTGCAAAATAGAGAATGGTGGAGGCAAAAGGTTCAGATTGATAAAAATAAAAAGGACACATTACGATGCATATGAAAAGACAATTTTCCGACCAATGGTTCCAAAATAGAGAATGGGAATTTGAACCTAAAAACACCTTGCTTAAATGCAATTGAGTTACCATTCCTAATAGAGCCAAATTAAGATACAACTATCCAACAATGGCAACCAAATAGAACTTGCGCCGCAGGTGTTTAGGCAATAGATAGCAACGCTAAAATATATGGCAGAAATGATTTCACACCAAAGATTTTTCCTTTCCAAACTTAAGCGCCACAACCAATTTGCAAGCATAGCCAAATTCACTGTCTCTAAGTCCTTGAATGTTAAGACAGCACCTTGACTCACAGTTGGTCCAATTTCAGGGATATACAACCACATAATGCACTCTAAGGTAAGATTAGATGGCCTAGGCAATGAAGAAGGAACATTGAGAACAATCAGTGATGATGGGGAGAATCCATTGCAATAATAAAACACCAAAATTGGCCCACAGACAACGAACAAAAATCCAAATGATCTACTGCAAAAGAGTAAGTTTTCTCATACAAGGATTCGTATATAACACTTATCCTTGGCCACATCGCAGTGGCTCATTTGGTGCAGGAACAGATCACATGTTGAATCAAACTTCCTAAACATTTAGCTAAGTATGATACACGTACTAAACCTTTGAATAATAACGCAATTAAAAAAAGTATCAAAGTATGACTTGACTTGTGCACAAGCAGTCTAGGATTAAACTCAATAATTCCCCATGATTACCAAACTTCACAGAAAAATTCTCATCTCAAGAAAACAAAAAAAAAAGATTGATAGAAAATGGAAGATTTGAAGTTATTTAGTGTATGGTACAGCCTTTTTGGTTACAGAGTTAAATGTGCAACGTGCTGTAGCATAAATTATGGATACATAGAAGAAGATCTTTCAAATCAGGGTGATTTACTCTTGCAATACAACCCCATTCAAAATAAGGTCCACCTAGTACAACCGTTGCCACGGTAGGAGGGCCGACCGAAGAAGAATCTGAAGATGGTGTTTGTCTACGATTATTTTCGTCTCGTTTCAGAAAAAAGTGATATTTTTGCTCCGTTTCAGAAAAAATGATACTTTCGCTCCGTTTCAGAAAAAGTGATACTTTCGTTCCGTTTTTGAACAGAACGAAAGTATCACTTTTTCTGAAACGGAGCAAAAGTATCACTTTTTTTGAAACATAGCGAAAGTATCACTTTTCCTAAAACTGAGCGAAAGTATCACTTTTCCAAAAACGGAAAATTAGTCGATCCATAAATCAAAATATGGTTGCATGATGTGTTATGCATCACTTAGTTTGCATAATGGCTATGCATTCAATTTTCGAAAATTGTGCCTAAAGTGAAAGTATCACTTTTTTTGAAATGGAGGAAGTACATACTTTTTTTCTAACCATGTAGCATACGATTTAATAATTGCAACGGAAAATTAGTTTATGCATAAACCAAAATATGACTACATAAAATATTATGTATCCTTTGTGGTGGTTTGCATAATGGATGTATATTTAATTTTCTAAAATTATGCCTAAATGATAACACTTTCGAATTTTTCGTAAAAATTCCAAATTTGACATTGTTGTTTGTACTCGTTGCGAAGATTTTTTTATAAGCTTTCCAACGACATAAAATTTATAAAATTCCAAGACACGGATTTTTAGATATGTTATATGAAAGTTTACATTCCAATTATACCCCTAAAAAATAGGATACACAAGGAATTATAGTAATTTGACTAAAAGGAAGGGACAATTTGTCTAGTGAAAAAGTAACCAAATGTGACGGGAATTTATATGGAATATTCTTTCCCAATCTTTTTATTCAATTAAACATTTGTGTTACCCTTCATTTTACAAAAAAGTGCCATAAAAGGGACTCCCTCCCTAAGGGCCCTCCGGTCGGTCGGCCCAATTATTGTTCATAGCGGCAAACCCATTGTAGAATTGTTGATCATACTGGAATACATCGATAAGACATGGCCAGAGAAATACTCAATACCTGATAACAATTAACCAAATCTACAAATGGTGGTCACCAATTATCCTATAGTCTGTCTACGGGAATGACTTTATTTTTCAGCCAAATATCTTTACGACAAGCTCTTAGAGATTCATAGGATATCACCATCAAATATTGGTAACATAAAAAAAAAATAAAAAAAAATCAAGCAATAATCTTTTTTTTTTTTTTTTGATGGAAAAGGTCATATATTAAAACTAGCAAATGTAGTACAAAAGATTTACAAGATCATTTTTATCAAAGGTATTAGAATCAATGCTAGATTTATGAACTCTTTGAAATAGGTTTTCCGACATGTGTTGTAGCCTTTTAATCCTTGCCTCTTTGGCGATGTAGTCCGCAGCCTTGTTGTTTTTTCTCTTTATATACTTAACTTTAGCTTGAGGTAGATCGCCCAATATTATCCTTATTTCCTGCAAGGTATTTTCTGCCGACCACGAAGAATCAGTCGTCACTTTGTTTAAGTTATCTGCCAGAGTTTTACAGTCTGTTACGATGAACACACTTGATAAAATATTTTCTTTTAACCACGTAATAGCCTTTAACAAGGCCTTTGCTTCTGCGTGGAAAACTGACGTTGCCCACTCCGAACCCGCAGATAGATGCATGAAAGTCTCCTCATCAGCAGAGTATAGGATGAAAGCATATCCCATCGAAGAATCCTCTTTCTTATAAGACGCATCAACGAAGATTATCCAATCCGAATTTAGGTTGGACCAATAATTGTTGATTGATATTCTATCTTGATTCTGCTTATTGCTTTGATGCGTATTTGCCGGGGCGGAATTCAAGAAATTATTGATTTGTCCTATTAAACTGACTGGGTTTGGTTGGATTTTCTCAAAAACTACCGAACATCTGTATTTCCAAATGAACCAGATTGTGGTGGATATTTTTACCTGAATATGGCTTAAATTAGCTTCCGTAATCCACCATTTAATCCAGTCAATAACTGTGCTGTGTGAGTTTCTAGTGATTATGTTTTGTAGAGAAAGGCCAAACCAGACGGCTCTTGCAAATGGACACTCGCAAAAAAGGTGAGCTTCTGTTTCTTGCGCTTGATTGTTACATAGTTGACAAATCTGGTCTATTTCCATATTGTGAGCACCCAATCTAGCAGATGTTGGTAAAACCTTTTGTGCTATTTTCCAGATGAGAAGTCTAATTCTTGGGATGGCTTGAATTCTCCAGATCTTGTTCCATGGGAAATCTAGGTTATCATTATTGTCAAGATCTTGATTGGCTAGAAAGGTGTATACATTTTTGGCCGAGAATTTTCCTGATTGATGGTGTCTCCATCTAATAATGTCTTGCTCATGATTCCTTGGATTTAAAGCTTGGATTTTTTTATTGTCCTCCGGGTAGAAGAATTGGTTTAGCTTTTCTTGATCCCATCTATTTTGATCCGTTATTAGCTCTTGAACTCTTGTTGGTGATTGTTCTTGAATATTGGGGATTTTTTGGATTATATCTGCATTAGGGATCCATCTGTCTTCCCAGATTTTCACCGAAGCTCCATTTTTGAATTGCCAAATAAAATTACCTTTTATTAACTCTAATCCTTTCAATAAGCTGGTCCAAATCCACGATAGATTCGAAGTTCTGGATTTTTCTAGGGGGTGGGAATTTGGGAAATATTTTGCTTTTAAGAGTTTGACCCATAATTGGTCTTGTTCTGTTACCAGCCTACTGGCCAGTTTAGTAAGAAGGGCTAAGTTAAATTGATGTGGATTTTTAATTCCTAAACCACCTTGAGAAATGGGTTTGCATATGCTTTTCCACGCCCTTATAAATCCTCCTTGTCTCTTTTTCCCGTCTTTTTTCCACTAGAAGTTTCCCTGAATGCGGTCAAGATGATCAAGAGTTGCTTTTGGCAGAGCTAGAACTTGCATTTGATAAGTTGGGTAGGATTGAAGGACAGATTTTATCAAAACGGTCCTCCCTGCTTGAGATAACAATTTCGATTTCCAACCTTGTAACGAAGAGTAGTAACGTTGTAGTAGAGGCTCAAAGTTGGCTTTTCGATTTTTGTCGAAGAAGAGCGGTGTTCCCAGATATCTATCATTTTTCGTCATCAGCGGGACCTTTAAGATTTTTGCTATGATTTTTCCATGTCTTGGATGTATTTTTGGGATGAAGTAGACACTGGATTTTTGAAGGTTAACCATTTGGCCCGTGATGTTCCCAAATAATTGTAATATCTCCAGTAGGATTTTCGCTTCCCCCAGATCTGCTTTTGTAAACAGAAAGCAGTCGTCCGCAAAAAAGAGGTGGGAAATATTTGGGGCATCTTTCTTTATTTGGAACCCAGATATTCTCTTGTCTTTAATTGCCTTTTCTAGGAGTCTAGAAAGAATTTCCATGCAAATTAGGAAGAGATACGGTGATAAAGGGTCACCTTGTCGTAAACCCCTAGAAGTGTTGAAAGATGGTCCCGGGGAACCATTTAGAAGAATTGAAAAGGAGGTTGTTGAGATGCATTGCATAATGAGTTTTGTCCAGAATTCCGAGAAGCCAAAATCTAAGAGGACTTTCTCAATAAAATTCCATTCAACTCTATCAAATGCTTTGATAGGTCAAGCTTTAACGCCATGAAACCCTTTTTTTTCTTGGAAGTTTTCATCGAATGGATAATTTCGTAAGCAATTATGATGTTATCTGTGATTTGTCGACCAGGGAGAAAGGCTGATTGATTAGTGGAAATTATTTTACCGAGGATGGGTTTTAGTCTATTAGCTAATATTTTTGAGATGAGTTTATAAATGGTATTACTCAGGCTAATAGGTCTGAAATCTCCCAGTGATTGGGGTGTGGAAATTTTTGGGATAAGGGTTATGAAAGAATGGTTAAGCTCTTCGCCGAGGGTGGCCGAACGAAAGAACTCTTGGACAGTGTCGATTATATCATTTCCCAGAATGTCCCAATTGGCTTTAAAGAATCCTGGCTGAAACCCATCTGGGCCTGGAGCTCCCCATTGATTCATATTAGAAATGGTGAGCCATATTTCTTCTTTAGTGGGAATAACTGTCAATGAGGCATTTTCTTCGAAATTGATGCAAGGATTTATGATGGTGGAAAGATAAAAATCAAAGTTGTTGTTTTGAGATGAACCTATTTGTTGGAAATGTTTAAGTAGCAAAGAGTTGATTTGATACCTATCTGAAAGCCATAGCCCAGAAGGTTCTCTAAGGGAATTTATTGTATTGATTCTTTTTCTATTTGAGGCGGAGGAATGGAAATATTTTGTGTTATGATCGTATTCTTTGAAGAATTTATCCCTAGAAAGTTGATGATAATAATCATTTTTGATTTTGTACCATTTTCCTAACTCCGCTTGAAGACATTTTAGTTTGTCTATTTCTTTAGCGATATTCCCTGACCTATGGATACTGTCTATTTTATTATTTAGGGATTTAATATTTTTGTGGATGTTCCCGAAAATATTTGTGTTCCAAATGGCTAAATCCGAGGATAATAGTTTGAGAAGTTCAGAGAAGGTATTTACTCCGGAGTTTTCGGAATGCAGTTTCCAAGATGCTTCCACTACCGTGGATAAAGTGGAATGGGTTAACCAAGATCTTAGGCATCTAAATGGTTTTTGTAGCTTAGAATTCTCAGGGTTTGAATCCAATAAAATCGGCGTATGATCAGAGCCTACTCTTGGGAGGTGGGTTACCTTAGTGTTCGGAAAATTCTGAGACCACATGAATGAAGTTAATGCTCTGTCTATCCTTTCGCTGATGTTTGCTTCGCCTTTTCGGTTGTTGGACCATGTGAATGGCGATCCATCATATCCCGCATCTATAAGGCCCAATGAATCAATAGTGTTGACTATGAAGGATTTACTGCTGGAGCCTGCTTTATTTCCACCTTGTTTTTCGTCCGGGTCCAGAATAACATTTAAGTCCCCTATCAGAACCCATGGTTTATTAATTTGTTGCGCCGTGTCTGAGATATATGTCCATTGTTCGATTTTATCATCTGCTTCTACTGCTCCATAGACACATGTGATCATGACATTTGTATCTCTTATCTTTGAATCAAAATGACAAATATTGAACTTAGAAGATATTAGTTTCATTTCTATGTTATTATGCCATGCTATTGCTAGAACCTTGGCTATTCCCACGGATGGAACGATGAACCAGTCAGAGAATGAAGAATTTTTGAAAAAGGAGTCCATGCGGGTTAATTGGGCCTTTGTCTCCGCTAAGAACACTATATATGGCTTGTAATATTGACACATATAATTAAACTGGTCTTTTGTGAGCGGAGTCCCAAAACCCTGGACATTCCAGGATAACAACTTCATGTTGAGGGATTTAAAAAATCAAGCAGGATCCAAAGGAGGGAAGAAGTACACTATCACAACAAAGAGAGGAAAATAAACCTTACGTCGAGGAAGAGAGGGCATGTCCAAAACATAAAGTAATCAGCATCCAATTTCCATCTCCCTATAACCTTCTATCTTGACCTCATCACATTCCAGATCGTTCAACTCATTCTCTGGCTTCCACCATCAATAGTTAGTTCAAATCCTTGACACTCTGCCTATCAATCTCTCAAAATCCGACATCACCATCTCTTTTATCACCTGTTGTTCCTAATCACCTTGTAACAACAACCATAGCCATACAAATTCAAAATCCATCCGTCTTTAATTCATCACCAGTTAGGGGCGGAGCCAAGATTCATGAGAAGGGGGTGCAAAACTTTGCTATGGGTGCAACCAAAAATTCTAGGGAGTGCAAAAGTGCAAAAATGGGCTTGTTTGTTAAAAAAAAATTCTTATGAGGCCTAAAATGGTCTTTGGAGCCAGTTGGGCAGGGGGTGCAAGTGCAACCCCTTGCAATGGGATGGCTCCGCCCCTGTCACTAGTTCTTCATAAATATCAAACCCTAGATTTAGCAGCAGTGAATCAACTCTTGTTCCGATATCTGAATCAAATCCTTGGCTTAACCCATCAATAATCTCTTCTAGTCATTAACTACTTTGAATCACAAATCTCTTTCTTCCACTCTTCGAATTTGAGTCAAACCCATTAATCAACATGTTCCATATCAGAACCATGGCGACATCATTTTCTTGTCGATCTAGTTCAAATTCAGTCTAAAACGATCATTAGATCCTCTATTACCATCGCTGATTGACTGATTTCTCTCTCGAAATCTCTTAATTCTGTAGCAAGCAGCAGATGAAGATGAAGTAGGGCACTAGTTTTTTACGAAAATGTTCGGAGGAAAAAATGTATTAGGAGGTGGCCAGAATTCGATCCCGTGACCTCTACCTTGATTTTTATTAAAATAGGAAATGATTTTTAAATATAAGTGCACAGTGGTATTTTCAGGTACTCAACCAAATCCAATCTTTTTTGTCAAATTGGAAAAAAAAAAGTCATGTCCCATTTGACACAAAGTCACCATATATATAGTCTTCCCTCGATTCGCTCGGTCGGCCTAATAACTTTGTTTATTCAGTGTTTAATATAATGTTGTTTTATTAAAAAAATCAGACCTTTAATCATTTACCACTATCATCATCCTAGTCAGCAGATCACTTTTTTAAGGACACAACCAGGGGACGTACCGACTCTTTTTCACACAACTTTCCCCTTCTCCGCCCTTCTGATACATTTCCCGGTCACCAGAAATAAACCCCTAAAATAAACCATTCTTATACATTTCCCGGTCACCACAAATAAACCCCTAAAATAAAATTTAATGATTTAGGAGAATCAGAGGTGAAGGTAGACGATGTAGAGACAAGGAAAAGATATCTTATTAGAGAGAGCAATCGTTGTAATACATAGGTTTATGTATATACATATAGAGGGGAAACTAGATGGACCGCACATCCATGGGACATAGGCCCTGTAACACTCCCCCTTGTGCGGTTCAATAACAAAACTTTATACATAGTGCTTCATATATAGTGCTTTGAATGTAGTTCTTCAGATGTCGTTCTCTCCTTGATGACTTTTGCCGAAATCAACTGCCTTAATAAAACTTTGACAAGGAAAAACCCAGTCGGATAAAACCATGGTACAACTCTTCATATGTAGTACTTCACATGTTTTCTCGTACTTTACATGCAATACGATCTTCAAAGATTGACAAGTCTAAGTTAATTGCCTCGTTAAAACTTCGTCAGGAAAACCCAGGGAGACAAAACCTGAACTAAAGAAAATTAGTACAATATTAAGCAAACTTAGAACATAGTTGGACTCAAATTCATGTTGTTGATTCTGGAAGTTACGTTGCTTAAGAGAATATCGCGTTTTATTTCTTTGATTCAGATATTTTCATTAATATCAACGCGATCTATATATCTTCAACGTTCAACATACTTGATGTTTTTAGTGTTGTCTCGCTAAAAACCTCGTCGAGTAACAAAACCCTTTGGAAAAAAAACTGTTCTCGATCAAATGGAAAAAGAGTACAACACAACTTCAGTTTCGAAGTGAAATATGTCGACATCATATCCTTGGATCCAGACCGGTGATATGTGTTAAAGGGGCGCAATTCGAAGACATCGTCAAGCTTGAAATTAAAATGAGTACATTGAATTTACATGAGTAGTGGTTGGTTGTTAAAATCATAACGTTACACCACGCCACCTATATCCCCATAAATTTGACATGTCTGGAACAATATATACAGGTGTACAGATTATATGGATCAAGTCCCACTTGAAGATTTGAACCCTATACTTCTGCTTTACCCTTTATTTTCACCGGTTCAGACATATCTTAGCTTTTGTAATTAAATGCTGGGGCCCACTACAGTAATATTACTTTTTCACGGTTCCCGATGCCCGCCCATGTTTCACTGTCGTCTTGGGACGTCAACATAATCTAACACCTAAAAAAAAATAAAAATAAAGCTCACCATTATCGACTTGTACCCAGAATATCTAAACTTCACAGCCTAGTTAGCAATTCGTGTTACGGGATACGTACGAGTATTATACGGATTCGTAAAAATTAAATTCGGTCAACGATTCGTGATTCGGCAGTAATACGGAACGGTATACGTCCGTGTATAATTCGTTTTAGAGATATGGATTCGGCGTACGAAATTCGGCATATATTAACTTGTTAGAAAATCATTTTTAATATAATTTCTTCTAAAATACTATAGTTTAATACTTGACATGAACTATACATTTGATATGTGCATCACAATCAACAAATAACATGAACGTTAATGATATTGGAATCAGATTAGTGTATGTAAAATTTTGAAAGTCAAAAATATAATAAATAATGAATATTTAGTGATGATGTGACAAAGTATTATACGGGGCGTATGATTCGGTAATTCGTAAATACGTGTGTAATTCGTTTTAAGCTGAAAATTCGCGAATCTATGTCGGAGTTCCAGTTATACAGTCGATACGCACGGATTCAATCAATACGGACGGATTCTCAAATTATACGAGTATTATTCATGAACTTGCTAACTAGGCTTCACAGTTCTAATAATTCAATTTCAACGTCTGTTTCTAGATTCTCTGTTTACTTTTACTTTTGAGATGCTTGGTTTTGAAGCAAACAAACAAAGAAAACAGGACGACCAGTAGCCCAGGTTAAGCTGCAAAAAAAACTAATTTTGGTAATGGCGTAAAAAACATTAGAAATATTTTTTTAGAAGCGGGAAAAGAAAAATTAAACAACTAGACAATCGAAATCTTTCAAAATAATCTCTTGGGTACTTTTGCAATGGGTATATTTCAAATCATCGCAAACAAAACTGGAGTTAAGATTGGAACCCAAACAAAAACTTTTGCATGCCAGCGACAGTTTACCTACTCGATCGAAGAGGAAAAAAAAAGCAATAATTGTACCCAACTTACAGCGCATTATTGACGAGAATGAAATACCTCGCCCTACCTCAGGACCCATTGCCATCACCAAAATACTTTTACTTTACTTTACTTTTTTTTTTTTTTTTTTACTTTTAATAAGTATAGTTTTGTTATTTTGTGTCTTATATTTCTAAGTAATAAAAAAATATGAGTGATAATACAGAATTTTTCTCATATAAGTGTACACTTTCCCAAAAAGATAACACCCAATCATTTACATTAGAAATGATACACACTAGTAATAAAAAAATATGAGTGATAATATTTTGTGCATTGGAGAAGGAAAATAATCATGAATTTTTCTCTATATAAGTGTACACTTTCCCTTCTCCAATGCATAACATATAATCTTTTTTTTTTTATTGGTGTTTATAATTTCCAATGTTAATGATTGGTTGTTATCTTGTGCATCCACAAAACCCAAGTATGGTAATATTCACATTTAGTTATCTCAGGATTCTCCACCCATGTTCTATGGCGTTTGTCCGTTTTGCTTAGTAAATTGATTTGTCGTTTAGGTGGTTGACGGAGAAGGGTTGAATCTGGTTCAATTGGTCATTCGGGTGAGGTAATTGGTAAGATGATAGAGGAATGTTTATTAGATTGGGTAACTCATTAGAGCATCCACAAACTAAAAAGGTCGCGACTAAAAAAAAGAGTAAAAACTAAAAAAAAAAATATTTTTTAGTTTATGATCGGTTTTAAATCGAACCGAACAAAACCGAATAACTAAATGGTTTCATTGGTTTTCAATTTTGAAAAACCGAGTGCTTTGGTTTCGGTTTAGGTTTTGTCAAAAACCGATGAAAACCGAACCATGTGCAGCCCTAGTAATATTCACATTTAGTTATCTCAGGATTCTCCACCCATGTTCTATGGCGTTTGTCCGTTTTGCTTAGTAAATTGATTTGTCTGAATCTCGGGTTCAACCGTTGTGTAACGTAAAAACTAAAAAAAAAAATATTTTTTAGTTTATGATCGGTTTTAAACGCAATGGGTATGAGCAAATTATAGTGAAACGCACGTATAACTTTCGGCTAAAATGAAACCATCGTATAATCTATGCCTCATGCACAGGCGAATATTACAGGTACGCCTCAACAAGACGCACATTATAACTTCGTCTGATAACAAGCGAGCTTTATAAGTTGGTTTGTTTAAAATCCATGGACAAACGAGTTTTATAAGTTGGTTTGATTGACAAACCATGTTTATAAGTTCGCCAGTCAACAAACCAACTTTATACTTGCGCCTGATCAAACCAACATTATATTTAGCGCCTCATTCGAACGTACTTTATATATGCGTCTATGTTTGGGGCGAAGTTTATATCTACGCCCCACTCCAAACCAACTCATAATATGCGCCTGTAGTAAAACATATTTTATACCTTCGCTCGACTAAATATAGTTTTGGTCGAAGTTTGAGACCAAATATACTCTAATTTTTGGTTTTGGTCGATTTTTTTTGGTTTTAGTCAGTCCCGCTGTATTGATTTTCCGACCAAAATTCTATGTTTTGGTGGTACATTGTGGATGCCTTATATCTGAATCCGACTCATAAAGTCTTATTCAAAATATATTGATTCAAGGGGTTACATATCCAGACGGATATGTACCACCAATTTAGATATAAAACAATACCCGATTCAAATAGTATTCACTAGCGGACGGACATATGGGCAGATCCACATTTGGAGTTGGGTGTATATGTCACCAATTCAGATACAAAAATACCTGATTCAAACATCCACGAGTCAGGCATATGAGCGGAGCCTGATCGCTAAAATGAAAAAAAACATACGGCGGCCTAACATCCGATTTGCACATAGTCAGGATACGAATTACAAGCAGGATCCACATAAACGGATTCGACTTAGGAGCCAGATCCAAATAAAAGGACGGATAGCGAATGCGTGGGCCCCACGACAGTCACAAGTTTTATTTGTTTACGTTTCCCAACTGTCCTCCCATGTTTCACTGTCGTATTGGCACGTCAACATAGTCTTCCACCTAAACAGAGAAAGAAAGCCCCACCCACCTCGAACTTCACGTGTTCACCAGCAGTTATTTCAGTGGAATTAGTTTTTGTGTGACCAGAGCATTTTTATTGTTTAAAAAAAAAAAAGTCTTTGAATTTATTTTTACTTTTGAGATGAGCCCTTTGTGGAATGCCAGGACTTTGATTCCTTTCTTTCTCATTTTTTTCTGGAACCAGGCAATTTTGTATGATATGAATTTGTTTAGTATTTTCTTGCCAATATATCAGAAGAAGAAGGTAAAGGAGATGAATTTGATTATGATAAACGGTTTAATGAATTAACTCCTGATTCAGTTCTTAAATCAACTCTACTTTCTTCCCATTCAAATTCTGGTTCAACTGCTAGTGCAAGTGGGTGGTTGGGGAGTGTATTGCAGAATCCCTTTAATTAAGTACTGCAACAACCTGATTTTGTGAGAAAGAAGGTAATTCAAGCTCCTCAAAACCAATATGTTGTTCACCTGCTATGAATCATCGTAAAGGCATTCCACAAAGGTTTCCTCTTTACTGATATTATTTTCACTGTGTATTTTTTTTTTGTGTCAATTAATGGTTTCTTTTTGGATGGGGGAGGAAGCAATAGAGAGTGTGAAACATAGTATTACTGATGCATCTATTCAAATTTTGTAGAGCTGCCTGTTTAATTCATATTCTCTGTTTCAATTCTGCGGATATATAATTTGAAAGAGAAAATTTAATAATATATGGGTCTGTTTTAAGTAATTTCATTTTCCAATTAGTACTTGTTAGTTTCAGTTGAGAGCTAAAATTTGATCAATTTGGGTACTTTATCAGAATAATCTCTGTATTCTTCATCATCATGGTGTAATTTGAGATCAAGAAGTAAAACCCATCGGTTAAATCGTTCAAGCCTGTCAGAAAAATGATTCTTTTTTAAGCTATCTATCACGGCACTGGTTTTTTGAATAAATTAAAGAAAAGAAAATTTCAATCTCGTGATTCCTTTGATTTTTGTTTTTCAGTCTGTGTGAACATCTACAGTTGAGGAATCAATCACATTTAACTGAAAAGAAAAACTTGTGTTTTCTTCACACAGGGACGACAAGTGACATTCAAAGGGCCGACACCTAAAAAGTTCAAGAAACTGAAACAATAAGACCCTCGTCGGCAGCCTCCCAGCATTGTTTCTGCAGATGATTAATTTCTCAATCCAATTGAATCTTCATTTCTAGACTTCGATTTAGAGCTAAATTAGACTTTTTGTTTTGGAGAAAAAAAACCAAAAAAAGGAAGTTCAGAAAGTTTGGAAAGCAGTTCGGTGGACTCAACCGTGTGTCAAGTGTCCTGCATGCGTGATGAACGGAACTGTTTTGTGTCAGTCAAATGTCAACATCGTGACTTTAAAAAAAATCTTTTTCTTTCCTAAATTCCGGAGGTCGTGTCTCTTGTCATTTAATTAATGACGTTTTAATTACGAACGGACTAAGTAGTATTTCCTTTTGTGATTCGGATTTCTATATTCTTGTTGATTGATCCGGATTTGGAAGTTCAGGGATTGATTCTTCTCCTATAAATACTTCCGGTTCTTCTCTTATTCTGCATCAACACAGGAGATATATTCTAGGGTTTGTTTCATCTTACCTTTCAGCCGCAATGGAGAAATCAGATCATCAGGTAAGAGGTGACCGGAAACTTCCACCACCACCAAAGGTAGCACCTTGGCTTGTAACATCCCACATGGTAAAGATGGTAAGTTTCAAGCTTTCTATAACATATGTGGTGATGATCAATTGAACAAGAGATCATCAAAAAAGTTTATTCCGGAATTAAGTAAGAGAGATTTTTGGCAGAAAAATTGTCATCAGGGATGGTTAATTGTTCTTTGTCATGATGATAATGATCCTAATTATGGAGATTGTTTTCTTTGGAATCCTCAAACTCTAGATACCATTCTGTTACCTTCTATATTGCGTTATTATAAAACAGAGGATAAGTATTGTCTCAAAGATTGTATCTTGACTTCACCTCCTCGGATCAACGCCAGCATCAGCAGTAGAAGCAGCGATGGTGATAATTATGATAAAGATTCCATGGTTTATTTACTTTTTGATGGAGGTAACAATGGTAGAGTTTGTACTGACGTTCTTCTGTTTTGTCATCCCGGTGAAAAAGAATGGAGAAAGCACGAGCTCAATGTATTTGAAGAACCGAAAAAGTTGTTGTATCTCAAAAATAAGTTACATATAATGTGCATTAACTATGTCTACTTTGAGATACAAGTACAAGGTGGGTCTGATATCGATGATTGTGAAACCCTCTCAGTAGATACATTGTTCATTAGCATAAAGAGGATTGGTGAAACCGAATCTGCAGGTGGAGGAATGGCTGGAGCTCGAGAAGAATATTTTGTGGAGTCCTTTGGCGAGGTCTTCCTAGTTCAGAAATGGATCATTCCTAGAGGTAGTTATTCGAACTGTGTACCCCTAATTGAAATATGGAAATTGGATTTTGCTTCCATGGCTTGGGAGAACGTGAAAAGTTTGGATGACCATGTCCTATGTATAAGCTATCATACACAACTGTCTTGCTTGGCCTCAGACTTGGGATACTCAAGAGGATGTATGTATTATACACAAGACCAAGAAATGAGCTTGTACAAATATGACTTGGAAGATCAAAGTATTTTGCATTCTGTACCATGTCCTGATCTGCCAACTCCATGGTTCCAACCTGAGTGGCTGATGATTACTACAACTCTAAGGTAACTTACACTTGTTGTCTGAATTAATTTATATTTTCTTTCATCCAAGTATCTATTCTTATCGATCTGTTACTACGGACTTGTGCGTTTATTGCACAGGCAATTGGCATATCTTGGCATAGTGTAGTTTTTGTTGTGGGAGACGGGTAATCTCACTCTGTTCGGGTTTTACCAAATTTATCACGAAACTCTTTTATTCTTCACATAGCTATTAAGTAATTTCATCAGACCTCCTATATATGTAGGTGGTCAGTTTAGTCAGATTGTCTGACCTGACAAACTTTAGTACCAGCACCCTGTGATTAATAGATGTTGTTAATTTAATAATCTTACGGTTCCCTAATCTGCAGGGACGATGATGAAAGACACATGGACAAAGTCATAAAGGTATCTGAAAACATAGCTCATGTAGCTTGGAATGATGAGAAAGATGATACTACAAAAGCAGCACCAGGGATTCTCGATAATGATGATTTTGTATGGTCGGTCTCCAATCATCTCCATACATTGGATTACATTCATTTACGTGCAGTTAGTAAAAGATACCGTGCGATATTGAATCTCAAAAGATCCTCTTCTGCTAAAACTCTACGGACTACAGATTTATCTCCATGGCTCGTTTTTTCCAACTATGATAGATCCGACTTCAGTTTCATAAACCCATTGTATAATAATGAGAAATATCGCATGAACATCGCTGAGATGTTTAAAGGCTTTAGAATTTGCTTTTCGAAAGGTGGGTGGTTGCTCATGTCAAAACGGCCGAAATTGTTCTTCCACAATCCCTTCACGAGATCCAGTATTAAGCTTCCCGACTTTCCAGATGTTAATTTTGGCAGATTCTCAGGTATCTCATTCTCATCCTTGCCGACTTCTTCAGATTGCACCGTTTTTGCCTTCAGTAAACAATTGGGCGATAATGTCTCCATCTTCTTCCTTAAAAACGGGGAGAAGAACAATGGAGTCAGGGTTCCTTTGATGTTACTTTTTTAGCTCCCAATAAGAAACTCTTGGAATTCCACACTGGTGTGAACAATCCAGTTTTCTACAACGGGGCATTCTATTGCTTAGACTTGAACGGAACTTTAGGAGTATCTAAACAAGAGAATGGAGTTATTAGTTGGGAAGTTTTAGCCACGGTACCCCGGCCAAATTGTGAATTTATCTACGAGAGTTACTTGGTGGAGTGCGAAGGAAAACTTTTGTGCGTGTTATTTGGCCATTTGGGGAAGTGGGTTCGTGTATTTAGATTGAATAGTTCTAAAATGGTTTGGGTTGAAGTTGTGAATTTGGGACGGCATATGTTGTGTGTGAGTAATACATCGTGCATGTCTTCGGTTGCTCCAACTAGTCAAATGGAGAACAAAATCTACATTTCCAGGTTGCACGAAGAAGGGATTCTATTCTATTCTCTTGATACAGGTATGTACCATTGTCTTGGAAGTAGGCATTCCGTTAAAGATTATCGTGATTCAAGGGAGATGTTATGTTGCAGTTGGATTGAACCTAATTGGTCACAGAGCTCAGATCAATTTGCTGACTGGCTTAGCTTTTAGAGATGTTATACGGTTTCATTGTGCACATGGGTCTCAGTTAGAACTTTGAGCACACCCATCAAACCCAAACTACTTTTACGGGGCTCCGTGCTGATAAAAAAAAGACTGGCCTTGTTTTAATGTATTATTACTGGTCTCTTATGGAATTGGGAAATGAAAAAATTATTTGCTTTTGGTAGAATACCGATATTTTATCCCAATGTAGAGAAGTGCTCCGGGATACCACCGAGGTAGTTAATATCGGTTGTATAGGCCGATATTAAAGGTTTTTATAGGATATAGGAAAAAATCTTTTACGATATTGAAAATATCAGCGATACGAAGGAGAAACGATAAAAACGCGTGTATCGTCCTGTACGGATCGATATATCGGTTTCACTTGTACACTGATAATATCGGTTTCACTTGTACACTGGTATATCACTAATGTATTGTCTTTTGATTATGATTTCCTGAATTTTTAGTTCATGAAAGTAACTCCACTAATTTTGGTATCTTCATATATGATTATGGTGGATGTAATTACTGTAAATCTGATGTTGATGGGCTAATAGACATTCAATGCTTGGTTTCGTTCCTACTCAGGGAAAGAAAAAAAATGCTTGGTTCCGTTGTTGATAGTATAAAAGAAAACATGGTTATCATAATATCATTTCACTTCACAGAGAATAGATGTGATTAGTTGGTAGAAACAATTTTGGTGTAAATTGTAACGGTGTCTGAGGCTGTGAAAGAGAATAAAGAGATACAGTGATTGGGTTTTTTTTGTGAGTGGGAGACAATGGGTATTTGGTGTGCACTACACCATTTCCAGAATTTTGTCACGGGATATACCTGTTACCGATAAGATTTGTAACGGTTATAACATGTAGTAAATAGGCCGTTATTAATAATTGTGATCTGGTTTTGTAACGGTTTTATCTGTGACGACGTCCATCTACAGTCACATGTATAAACCGTTGCAATATTAATAGCCACAATTGACCTAATTTTAAAATTGCGACACGTGTTTTGTTTGCCACAGTTATGATAACAATTATAGTTGTTACTCAATATTTGCAACAAATAAGCGGGGGACACGTACAGTCCTTCAGTTACGACGACACGTGTTTCTTTTACTCACATTTGTTGTTACAGTTATGCCCGTTACAATACTTTAATTAAATACAATAAAAAAAAGGATGGCCCAGTTCATTATCATGGACCTGGGCTCCCAGTTTACATGCCCGGAATACAGGTCATCATCACGGATCTATACTCAGTTTAGAGCAAATCCTATGGGTAGTCTCCATTTGGAGACTAACTCGCCCATATGAGAGGAGCGAAATATGGAAAAACTAAAAATAAAACTATATAGACGAGGGAAAGTCCCCCCTCCAACAAAAAAAAAACTAAATTGGCGGGGATAGTCCCCCGTCCAAAATGAAAAAAATAATTAAACGGCCGTTTACTAAAAAGAGCAATTTTTTTTGACGGGGGACTGTCCCCCGTCTAGTGTTCCACTCGCTTATATGAGCAGGTGCATGGACGTTTTTGGCTAAAAAGAAGCCTACACACTACCCATAAAAGACTCAAATTTGCTCTAATTGGTAGTGCACTCCTTCATTTGAAAGAGTGACACTACCCATAGGATTTGCTCTTACAGGCCTGCAATACAATTAAGTTTATACCTGAAACATAATTGCAAACCGTTCTTTTACAATTCAACGAAAACAGAAAAGAAAAAAGAAAAGAGTCATTCTGACTTCATTTGGAAGAACTGCAGCTTCATTGTTAGGGATATCTCCTATGTCTATCTGAAACAGCAAAAGGAAAACTATAAATCAGAAGCAAGAATAAAGGCTAAACTATCTAAATATGCAAGGCTAAGAGCAACCACAGTCATGAACGGGACTAAATACTAAAAAGAAGACTAAATGCTAAAATATTTTAACTTTTTTGGACCACACTTTTAGGGGCGACCAATTTGTAATTAGGGGCGACACAAAACGACAAAATAGCCAATAATCGGTAGGTTATTTCACAATCGGAAGGTTATTTCTGAGGCATTTTTTAATGGCCAAACTACCCTTTACAATCGGTAGATAACTATACAATCGGTAGGTAATCAACAATCGGGAGTAAATTTATTTTGTATGACTTCCGATTATACGGTATCCCCAAAATAAAATCCTAAATATTTTGAATTTTGATTATCCTATAATCGGTAGTAAATAAAGTTATATTGACTCCCGATTATACAGTAGACCTTTGGCAAAAATGCTACCATAATCGGTAGGGAATTTAGGTTATTTAACTTCCGAATATAGAGTTGCCCCAAATTCAGAGTTTGCAAAAATCCTCTTTTTTCTGAAATTTGGTTGAGCCTATAATCGGTAGTAAATGAAGTGTTATCATGACTTCCGATTATACAGTGATTCTCTTTGCAAATATCCTACCATAATCGGTAGTCAAGAAAGTTCATATAACTACCGAATATAGAGTAGTCCCAAATTCATATTTTGCAAAAATCCTTTTTTTTTTTGGAATTTTGGTTGAGCCTATAATCGGTAAGATATAAAGAGTTATCATGACTTCCGATTATTCTGGCTCTCTTTGCAAATATCCAACCATAATCGGTAGTCAAGATAGTTTATATAACTACCGAATATAGAGTAGTCCCAAATTCAGATTTTGCAAAAATCCTCTTTTTTTTCTGAATTTGGGTTGAGCCTATAATCGGTAGTAAAGGAAGAGTTATCATGACTTCCGATTATAAAGTGGCTCTCTTTTCACATATCCTACCATAATCGGTAGTCAATATACTTCATATAACTACCGAATATAGAGTATCCCCAAAATCATAGTTATCATGACTTCCGATAATGAAGAAACCCTATGGGAACAAACACGTTTTGTGAAAATTTCTGGAAAACCGAATAGGTTTTCAAATTCATTAACCAAAACGTACAGCATGGGGGGCTACGCCCCCCAGGACCCCCCTTAGTAGCGGCAAACATTATTGAAAATATCCAACACATATAGCTACCGAATATAGACTAGTCCCAAAATCAGATTTTGCAAAATTTCTCTTTTTTCTGAATTTTGGTTGAGCCTATAATCGGTTATAAATGAATTGTTATCATGACTTCCGATTATACAGTGGATCTCTTTGCAAATATCCTACCATATTCGGTAGTCAAGATAGTTCATATGACTACCGAATATAGAGTTTCCCCAAAATCAGATTATGCCAAAATCCTCTATTTTTCGAATTTGGTTGAGCCTATAATCGGTAGTAAATGAAGTTACCATGACTTCCGATTATACAGTATAATCTTTGGCGAAATCTATTTTGTCTTTTGTGTCGCCCCTAATTACAAATTGGTCGCTCCTAAAAGTGCCAGGCTTTTTTGGAGGTGAAGCGCAATGGTAAAAGACTATAATTTAGTCTGCCGTAGTTACGGTGAACGTTTGACAGTGAGCGGAGTTATAGTGAACGTATGAAGGTTAGGCATAGTTATTGTGAACGCATGAATGGGACGTAAGTTTTAGTCACGCTCCATGTGGGGCGTAAGTATTATTATCGCCAGACTTGGGGCATTGACAAAATTACCATCCTAGTGTGAATCCTAGTGTGAGACGGAAGTATTAAGTGAGTTTGATGGAGAAAAAAAACATGAGGCGGGAATAATATCAACGCCTGATATCATGCATACATTTTGTGTATGTTTAGTTTGGCGAAGTTTATATTAACGCCCCACTGAGACGTTCTTTGTATTAACGCTCCACTCTCAAACTCACACAATACTTACGCCCACTCCGATACGCTCATTATATTCACGCCTAACCTACAACGCACATTATACCTACGGCCCATTAAATTTACTTATAGTTTCGGTCGGCGACTACATTTAGTCTCAAACCCTAGAAAACCATACCAAATTTAGCTTTAGTCTGTCCCACTACGCTTCACTTTCGGACCAAATTTGGTTATAGTCTCCAAATTTGGTCGTGACTGTGGTTGCTCTAAGAATGTTAGAAGCACCTTGCTTGTCTGGATCCGACTACGAGTCCGAATCCTCCCAAAACGAATGTCAAATCATATTTTTGGGCCGACCAACCAGAAGGCCCGAAGGGCCTGAATGGAGAGAGTCCCTTTTATGGCCACTTTTTTGTCAAATGGACCCTAACAATTTTATAAAAAGACTACAAAATTTTCTGTGTGCAATTTCGATATGATCTGTAGGATCACTCAACTTAAAAACACGGAATAGATGAGAGCCGTTGATCTGATAAGGGATTTCTATGTGTAGATTCAATGTCGTTCGTTGGAAAAGATGACTTTGAAACACGGATTTGATTAGAGTCGTTCATCTATAAAGGTCCACCACCATTACCACTTTGCTTCAGCCGTGTTTTCAATTTTGACAAAACCAGATCTCCTTCAATATTTTTCAATAATTCTACGGCAACACCATCACCACCATTACAGAAAAACACCATAATCATCATCATTACCACCAGCACCACTACCTTAACCAGCAACCCATTACATAAAATTTTAGCATTTTTCAACTACAACTTCAGATACCAATTAATTTTATTTCAGGATATAGCTTTTTCAATTGAACGAAAAGAAGAAATAAAGACATGAAATTAGAATTTAGATTAGTATAAGAAACCAAATCTATCATACACCCCCAAATTGGAAGAAAAAACCAGAAATATAACCGTTTTTAATCCGTTATCCATCTGTTAAACAACCTTCATGACCAGAATATGACCGGAGATAAATTTAAAATCGCTCAAAACTGAAACAATTTAAAACCAAATATCTCTGTATGCTTAGTAGTAATTATAAGCTTTCAAATTGTATGTGTCTCTCTGTTTTGAACACATTTACCTTCATTTGCTCCGACTACAAAACAACCTGTAATTTTAGTTTGAAGATCCAAGACACTGGAAGGCATTGATTTTGTTTGCTACTTGAAGTCACAAAGACACAAGAAGATACAGGAAGGCACAAGAAGACACAGGAAGACACAAAAAAAGATACAAGACACAGGAAGACACAAAAAGATACAAGAAGCCTTAAAAGACACTATACTGAAATCTGTTCTCTTCTCTGGTGTTTTGTCTTTGAACTACTTGTTTCCAATCTTCTACCCTGGAAAAAAATTCAACTTCAGTGAGACTTGTGCTGCCAATTGCTAGCTTGTAATCAACCAGTTGTTCTAATGAGCATCTTAATTAGAACTGCAGAGGTTTTGGGAAGCCGGGGGAAATTCGTGAGCTCCGGGAAATCGTAAAATTAAAATCCCCTGACATTCTATTCATTTGTGAAACTATGTGCAAAAAAGAAGTTACTGGAAAAAAAAACTGAGATCACTTGGTTACCTTAATACTTTATGCTTACCTTCTATTGGTAAGAAGGGTGGTCTTGATCTTTCTTGGAAAGATGGATTCGATCTATCTATTCAACATTCTAGTCAGAGGGGTTTCAACTGCACTTCTCAATCCTTTAAAGATAATACTAGTTGCTCGTTATACTTTATCTATGGAGAACCGAATCGCAGCCTAAGACCAGCAACCTGGGCTCAATTCATTGAGGAACCACATGATACCTCTAGTCCCTGCATTGTTGTGGGGGACCTAAATTGCATTCTCCACCCGGAAGATAAGTGGGGGGGGGGGGGAGAATTGTTAATGACAATGATTTAAAATATCTTCAATCTCTATTGTCCTTTTGGGATCTTAGAGAAATTCCTTTCTCTGGTCCATATTTTACTTGGACAAACGGTCAAGAAGGTAAAAACCTTATAATGGAAAGAATCGATATAGCATTATTCAATGATGCTTGGGAAAATTATTTTCCTGATACACATACCTTACATTTTCATAGAATCTCTTCGGATCATTCTCCAATTTTGATTTCTCTTAGTGCGAGAGTTGATATCCTGCAAAGGCCCTTTCACTTTATGTCTATTTGGGCTAATGACGGTACCTGCAAAACAGTTATTGAGAAAGCCTGGTCAAGCACCGTAAGAGGCTCAAAATCTTATCAACTAAAACATAAATTGAGCTTAGCAAAGAAAAAACTCAGGGTGTGGAATAAATTCTCTTTGGAAACATAACCCACTCTTTACATGATACTAAAGATGCCATTAATCATGCGCAAACACATGATCCTTACAATACTGCAATTTTGAGAGAACTAAAAGAAAAAATGATATATCTATACTCTCTTGAGGAGATATTGTGGAAAAACAAATCAAGAGAGCTATGGCTCAATGAATGAGATGATAACAAGCCATATTTTCATAAAGATACAATGTTTCGAAGGAAAAGAAATAACATTTCTTGGATCAAATCTTCAAATGGAAATTGGTTAACAACGAGGGAGGCTATTGGAACAAAGTTCCTAAATTATTTTCAAGACCTATATAAAACATCCAATCCGAAGGGACAAGATGAATTCCTAGAACCCATGGTATCAAAGGTAACTGATGATGAGAATCTTATACTTATAGCACCCCTTATTTATGAGGAGATCATAATAGCTGCATTCCAAATGGGAGCAAAAAAAGCTCCAGGCCCGAATGGATTTACGGGACTGTTCTATCAAGCTTATTGGGATATAATTGGAAACTCGGTTTGTGAAATGGTGAAACACTTCTTCAATACAGGTCATTTGCTTACAAAATTTAATCACACAAATATTTGTCTCATTCCTAAAACTCCTATGGCTGAATTTTTTGATCAATTTCGACCGATTGGACTATGCAACTTCGCTTACAAAGTTGTCTCAAAAACAATTGCTAACAGGATGAAACCTATGATGGACAAAATTATATCTCCCCATCAGAGTGCTTTCGTCCCAAAAAGGCAAATTGTTGATAATGTTTTAATGGCCCATAAGGTAATTCATGCTATAAAGAAAAGAAAAAAAAGGAAAAGTGGGTTTGGCAGTCATTAAGTTGGATATGTCAAAAGCTTACGATAAGCTTGAGTGGTCTTTCTTGGCCAAAGATATGATTAAGTTGGGGTTTCATCAAAAGTGGGTCAGCCTAATCATGAACTATCTGAGTACTGTGTCTTATTCAGTACTTATGAATGGAAGTCCTATGGGATTCTTAAAGGCAGAAAGAGGGTTGAGGAAAGGGGATCCAATATCCCCTTACTTATATATTATATGCACTGAAGCATTATCTGCATACATATCTAAGATGAAGAGAACAAACCTGATTCATGGAGTTAAAATTGTTGTTGCAGCACCACCCATCAGCCATCTTTTGTTCGCTGATGATAGCTTCATATTCACAAAGGCTACGATCCCTAAATTTTACACTACTAAAGAGTATCTCCACAAATACTACAAGGCAAGTGGACAAGAGATTAATTTCAACAAGTCTGGATTGTTATTAAGCAAAAATGTGAATCCAAGACATGAAAAACTTTTGGCTAGAATCCTGGGTATCTCGAACCTACATCTTGGTGAAAAATACCTAGGAGCACCAATTAACATTCTAAAATCAAAAACTCAGACTCACCTTTCTTTTCTTACTACTGTGGAGAAAAGAGCGAGTAATTGGCTTGGTTATTTTCTATCTCAGGCGGGAAGAACAACATTGGTTAAACATGTTGGACAAGCGATGCTTATATACCAAATGGAGAATTTTCTGATCCCAAATAATCTTTGTCATAAAATTGACTCTCACCTTAATAGATATTGGTGGGGAGAGGATCCGAAGTAAAAAAAAAAGGAAGATTCATCTTCTAGCCTTAGAAAATATCTATAAAGCAAAACAAGAAGGGGGTTTAGGTTTCCGAAATAGTGAAATAAATAATCTAGCAATGATGGCAAGGAATGTTTGGAGACTTGTGGAGAACCCCAATTCTCTATGGGCAACTGCACTAAAACCATGATACTTTCCTAAAACTGATATCCTTCATGCTAAATGTCCTACTACGGCATCTTGGGCATGGAAATGTATCTTCAAAACTATGGAGAAGATAAAGCCCTTCATCTCATGGGTGGTGGGTGAAGGAAGCTTCATAGACCCTTGGTGTGACAACTGGATCCCAAACAAAGGAGTTGCCACACCAAAGGATAATACAACTCCTAACCCTAATCTCAAAGTGGCTGACCTGATAGACCACCAGACTAGAACTTGGAATTCAACCAAGATAAATATTGTCTTTGATCAAACTTCTGTTGAGAAGATTGAAGAAATCCCACTGACTCTCCTACCTTATAGAGACAGAAGGATATGGGATAAGGCTAAAGATTGCAATTTTTCTACAAAGATTGCATACCACTGTCTCTCCACAAGGGGAGACATTGCCAATTCTGACCTATGGGCTAAGCTATGGGCTCAAAATTTACCATCAAGAATCAAACTTTTTGTGTGGAAGGCATTGAAAGGAGCTATACCTACAAGATTAATTCTATACCAAAGAATGCACATATCAGAATTCATATGCCCTAGATATCATTTGAAGGAAGAAACTATTATGCATTCACTAGTCTATTGCACACATCTTAACATAATTTAGTCTCAAATAAACATACAAAATCAGCAATTTCAAGGCCTTACCTTTGTTGAATGGGCAAGATACTTGTTGCAATTAATTGAATCCTTATAAGGATGACTCTAACAGAGCTGATTCATTTCCGATGATGGCTTGTATGATTTGGTCGATCTGGACCAGCAGAAATTCAATTGTTCATGATGGGAAAACTGAAGATCCGGCATCAATTAAGGCTAGAGAAAAATCAATGTTGTTGGTGCAGAAAAACCAAACATATCTCTTGAAAATCGCTGCAATAACCACTGCTTCAAATCAATCTATTTGGAATTCTCTGCCAACGGATTTGACTAAGATTAATTCTGACGGGGCTTGGAATATCTCGGCGAAAAATGGGGAGATTGGATTTATCTTCAGAAATTCAGAGCACCAATTCTTAATAGCAGAAGCAATCTACATTACTTGTTTTTCTGCAGAAGAAGCAGAAACTCGAGCTATAAGGGAAGCTTTGCGAACAGCATGGGCTAGAAAAGAACAACAAATTGTGATTGAAAGTGATGCAAAAGAAATAATCAAGAAGATGAACCGGAAGGATTTTAATGGAGACCAGAGAACTCATTCTTTATTTGTGGACATTGAAAATCTAATTTTAAAATTCAGGAAAGTAGTGTTTGTTTTCGTTAACCGCACTGGAAATGGGGTTGCCCATGATGTAGCATAATGGGCAAAAACAAATAGAACCATCATGGCATGGTCATGCCCCCATTATGGCTTCTACCAACTTTGAGTGGTGACCATAGGACCGTGAACCACCACTTGGACGTGTAATTGTTCTTTTTTCGTCTATTTCCTTATATAAAAAAAAAGAAGAAAAAAAAGAAGAAAAAAAAATTTAGATAGTAAAATTTCGTTAAGTTTCCAAACAACACAAGACAAGATCGTCAATAGAAGCAAAACGCATTGCACAATTACCTCAAACTCATTTTGAAACCAGTGTCAAAGATTAACTCATCATTAATCAAAAAATTAGACCAAATAATTTCTAAACAAACCTACTATGTTTCTTCCAATTTCCTGTGAATCTCCAATCTTCTCTCGGCAAAGAGGAATTAGTTAAAAAAGCTATGAAAAAGATAATAATATAAGAACAGATCTCATTCTTCATCAAGCCAAGAATCAAATTACAAACCCATTTCTTCAATTAAAAATCAAACACAACCACATCAAGATTTAATTATATAATTGATTAACATCCATAATATAATTGGTCACAAGAAAAGGGAGAGAAAAAAGAAGATAAACAATTTCCCTCTTCTTACAGAAAGCTGGAAAAGAGAGAGACAAGGATAATAGAGAAGGCGGAACGGAACACGGAAGGATGGATAACCCTAATCTCTTTTAATTTTATTTGGAAGGTGTCCCGATTATTAAAAGGTTTGGCTAATGACGTGCCAACCTGCCAACCCATCAATCAGTTCAATTTTCTACTCTTTTATTTGCTCAAAAACGTTAGTATTTTATTCCTCCATTTTTCAAAATAAGTATCGACTTATCTAAATTAATACTCCCTGTAGTATCTAAAATTTTATTATAACAATGCCGTGCCATTGTGGGATTTCGGAATCACCACCACTAACACCAGTATCCCTAAGACTGCCGATAGCACCAGCTCTATAACCACGTTGATGTCGGACCACCGTCTTCCATGTGTATAGAGAGAAAAATACATTGATTGCATCGGTTTTTTGGACACAAATTTTCTTTCAAAAAGTCTTCACAGACTAAGAAAAAAACCGAGAAACAAAAAAACCGAGAAATTCTCTCACACTAACCCGGCCCCCTGCTGGCTACCGCGGGGTCCACGGGATCCATAAAAAAATTGTGAGATAAAAAGCATGTTTTGTTTGGGTGTTGTCCACATTCTCGGTCTGTTGAGAACTGCTGATTTTCTTTTATAGCTTCATTGCAGCGGTGTTCGTCTTTTTCGGTCGGCCCTCTCCACTATGGCAGCGGTGTTCTAGTTATTTTTCATTTTGCTTATTCTTGAGTTGACATTGTCACGGCTCGTACATAAGACTTGGAAATATTTAAATCAAATTTGATTTTGCATCCGGTTCATTGGGCACATCTCCACTGAAATTTAAATAAGCCTTCACTACTATTTTATATTTATACTTCCCCATTTTCTGCAAAAGTGATAGCAACACCTTTGTAGAAAAATGTAGTAATTATCAGTCAAGTCGTATCTGCAAACTAGGTCGAACGTCTCTACTATGATTGATCAACACACAACCTGTGATATTTCAATTATAAAGATAAATAATATAATATGAAAAAGAAATAACACATACATTAGAAGTTTTGTTAACGAGGAAACCGCAAATGCAGAAAAATCACGGGACCTAGTCCAAATTGAACACCAAACTGTATTAAGCCGCTATAGACACTAGCCTACTACCAATTAACTTCGGACTGGAATGTGGTTGATCCCTAAAAGGTATCCCACCGATTAAGGTCCAGTCGCGCTCCTTACGCCTCTTGAATCCCAGCAAGATTCCGTGCAATTGATTCCCTTAGATGACATCATTCCAACTAAGAGTTACTTCAACTCAATTGGAGACTTTAAACCAAATATGCCTCCCGCAGACTAAGCATATAAAATTGATTTCCTGATTACGATCGAAACGTATGATCAAAGTGATGGAAATCAATAGTAATTTGACAAAAGTCTAGCTATCCTCAAAATTCGGAAATATGCAACCCGAAGTGCAGTCTAGATTATTATTCACCTCACAAGTATAAAACTTGTGGAATCAACAAAGTCTAAGACTAACCATTTCCCATTGAATATGAAATTAAGAAGAAGAAGAAGAAGAAGAAAAAAGAAAAAAACCCTTGTGTCCTTACACTAACTATTTCCCATTGCCACCAACCTGAATCGGAACAACCTACATATCAAACAACAGAAAAATCTAAGATCTTTTCAAGATCAAAAATGTTTTCTTCCGTTGGGCGTTCTCGCAAACACATAAAGAGCAATTGTAAAATTTCAACTTTGCGGATTTCTACAAACCCATAACATTACTTAAAGAGCACTTGTAAAACCTGATTGAATTCAGCAGAGAATATTTTCTGAGGATCGATGTATGATTTTGTTTATGTAGAGTCGAACCGAGCGACTAAACCAAGTAGAATATATACTGAGTGAATGGGTTGTGGACTGGGCTAAGTTAGATGTTTCCGGCGCCTAAAATAATTTAGCCATGTTGGTTGAGCCAGGGTCATTAGATCCCTGACAAAAATGGTACTTGGTTAGGTCGGATTCAGGTCACGAGTCAGGAATTGCAAAAAAAAAAAAAAAAACAAAAAAAAAAGTTTGAAATTTGACTGTCGCTGAATCAAGGGCTGAGCCAGATCTAAATTTGTTTGGCTCAGATGTTACTGTTTAAGTACTGATATTTTAACTTTTAAGGGAAATTCCTACGTCAATGTACAAAACCAAATTTTTGTGGAGCCAGGTGGATGGTCAAACGTGGTTTCGCACTATGGAAAAGAAGTAGGCGGTTGACCATCAAGCGCCAGGACAAAGGTTTACCATTGGCATGCATATGAGAACCACTGGCGTTTAAACCAAGACCACCAACGGCTACTTTTAAACGGTCACCAGAACGGCTAGTTTCTACCTCCATAAATACAGTTCGAGTTTGATCTCACAAATTCACAACAATCTTTCATCCGATTAATCTATTCTTAATTTCAATTGTTTTCAATTTTCAACCATGAATCCTGATTTTGGTTCTTCTGAGGAAGATATGGATATGGATGAAATGTTATATGAAGAAGAGGAAGAAATGTGTTTGGAGTTTTTGCGTCAAATGGATGAAGATCCAATTCAAGATAGAAGAAGGAAAATTTTTATGTTACAATTACAAACGGGGATCATACCAAAGCCTTTAGTGCCATATGAAGTTTCGACTAGAAGATGGAAGTGGCGAGATCAGCATTTTTACCACAATAATATGGTGCATGATTATTTTAATCATGATTGTGTCTATTCCGATGAGAATTTCCAGCGACGATTCCGCATGGGCCGCAAGTTATCGCAAAGGATTATTGCCGAGCTTTTTCAGGTACAACCTTTAATTAATTATTAGTATGATGCACGTCATGTAAGAGGCTTTAGTCCCAAAAAAAAGTCACTGCGACCCTCTGTATACTATGTTACGGGGTACCAGCGGATTCCACGGATGATTACATTTGTATTGGGTAAACAACCGCCTTTAGGTATCTCAAATTGCAGAAACAATTGTTGAGCATTTTGGTCCAACCTTTTAAAGAAAACCTACTCGGGAAGATGTTCAAAGAATAACTGCAGATAACATCACGAAGGGTTTTCCAGGAATACTAGGTAGTCTTGACTGCATGAACTGGACTTGGCATGCATGCCCGGTTGAATTATAATGGTCATTATCCAAAACCAAATGTAATTTTGGAAGCTTCAGATACTTATGATTGTTGGTTTTGGCATGCTTTTTTATTGACTTTCGGGTTCAAATAACGATCTCAACATTTTGTATAAGTCATCATTATTTAAATATCTTAATAATGGAATCCCGTCGCACTGTAATTTCACCATCAACAGTCATCACTACACTCAGGTTTATTATCTAGCAGGCGGAATCTATTCATAATGGTCAACTATGGTTCAAGCTTATAGTCAGGTAGGTTTTGGACCAACGACTTCGAAGGATATGAAGTACTTTAACACCCAACAAAAGAAATGCATAAAGGATGTTGAACGCACTTTTGGCATACTGAAAAAGAAGTTTTCCATTGTAACTGGGCCGACGCGCTTTTTTGATCTTCAAAAAATGAACAAAATTATGATGACTTTTTCTATATAACATAGTCAGTGAAAAAACTAGATGTGACCCAACCTGGACTAGTTTTCAGATGAAGATTTGAGGCCGAATCTTGTGGTACATCATGGGAGTCTGGCAAGATATTACAGGCTTGCCACTGACATACTCCAAAACTGTGGAATCTATGGACAACTAGGCCAAGATCAAACTAAGCACATTTGGGCTTTAAAAGGAGCAATAGACGATGCGCAGGGGAGAATCAGATAGATGTTATTTTTCAGTTTATTGTTGTTTATTTTAATTAATGTGTTGTTTAATTTAAAGTTATTTCTTTAAACAGTTACATTTAAAGTTGTAACTAAACGATTACGCTTAAAATAAAAATTAAGGAAGTTATATTAAAAGTAATTTTAACTAAACAGTTATATTTAAATTAAACTTAACTACTAAACAAGAATTACAATCATCTATCTAGACTGTTTTCATCTCTGTTTTCTTTCGAGGCATCATCTTCGTCTTCTTCCACATTCTCATACTGGCCAGTTTGTTGAGGGACTTATTATTGTTCCGCTATATCCATTTCCTTAGTCCATATAGCAAGTTGTCGTGCATTAATTGTTGAAGTGTTCAAGGAGAGTATTTGGTTTAGTTTACAATCCCCGTAGTATTTTTCTCGGGAAAGACTACTTTTTCGTTGTTGATTTATAGCAATGCCACATTCCGTGGATCTATCTACTTCTATCTTCAACTCGAATTCATTGTGCTTAGCATAGTTGAACTCGTTTGAAACTCCTTCTAATGCTCGTTGGGATGCATCTCTCACTGCTATTTCAGCTTTCTGACCCCCTTCTCTCCTTTTGTTGATGTTGGTGTTAACGTCTAGATTAGAGTTGTATTGTTCCTGACTACTTTGAGACTTGGTATATGGAGATCCAGTTCCTTTAGGTGAAGAAGCAGGCCCACCATTATGAAAATCCTACGAGATTGGACCATGTGGTGATCTTACATCCACTTGATTACCTTCCAGCAAGTATGGATTAAACTTGTTAAGCACCCTCAAAATGGTGAAACAAGTTTCATGTTAGAAATTCGTTTTGTGGGATCTTTGACACTCTTCCCGACATCTTCGTTCCACTTCCGGTTCTCCTTCACCACTTTTTTTGTTGCCCACATTTGAATGATCAAAGATACATATTCACTAGCGGATGCTGAAATTGTGTGAAAACGATGAGACAACCCTTCGGCATCACGTCTATTGATGTTACCGGTTTCTTCATAAAATTTTTGTAAAATCTTTTCGTAAAAAGTTTTTTTTCTTGATAAATATTATTGATTTGATCTAATGTATATAATATATAATTCCTACAAATTGACTCATCTTCATCCATCATATACTTAACACCACGAATTCTTGTGTTTTTTGGTTGTGTATCTTGTTGTGATTGTTGTTGTGTTTGTTGCAGGGGCGTATCCATGTGAAGGCACACTCAAGCACGTGCCCAACCAAAATTTAGTTAAAGAATATTTACCTATTAATATTTTGCCGGATATTTCCTAGATTTTTTTTTTTTTGCATATCTTAATAAATCCATTAAGATTTTGTTCAAGGAAAAATATGTAACAAAACAGATTACAAAATATTTTCTAGCTAACAAGATATTCGTAATCAACGCATATATGGTATTTTTATCTATAAAAAAAAGGTAAAAACTAAGAAATTCCTAGGTTATGGTTTGAAACTTTATGTATTTTAGGCTTTTACTCTACTCCACGGCAAGCAATCAACTTATCAACAAATGACAATAAAAAGGTTTTTTAAAAGAATTAAAAGAAGTGAGACACCATCAACACCATGCAATCCATTAACAACAAGCGAGCAACACGGAATTGAAGTTCTTAACATGGAAGACGTGTTCTGTTTTCTGGGAAAATCAAAACGCTTAGCTCCACATATCACTAATTTGCATCATTATCGTGTCGAGTTCTTATATGAAGTAATAACCTGGAGTTAAATTACCATTTATCAGAAACAGCTACCGAGTTACTTCTTTGCGTTACATCCTTGATCCCTATTGACTCATTTTCTGCTTTCGATAAGCAAATGCTTGTCCGTATTGCTCAATTATATCTGAATGACTTCTCTGTTGTTGAACTTGGAATTCTTAAAGATCAACTTGAAACCTATATAATGGACATGAGATCAGGTGGTGAGTTTTTGGGGTTGAAAAATATTGGTGATCTTGCTAAAAGAATGGTTTAGAAAAAAAAAAGATGAAGTGTACCCATTGGTTTATTTGCTTTTGACGTTAGGGTTGCTCTTACCAGTTGCTAATGCTACAGTAGAAAGAGTATTTTCCGGTATGAAAATTGTGAAGACTCGGCTACGCATTCGAATGGAAGATGAGTGGATGAATAATAATTTTCTTTGTTATATTGAAAAAGACATGTTTGATGCTATTGATAACAAGGTTATTATACGACGGTTCCATAAAATAAAAAATCATCGTGGACAGTTATCAAATGTGTTAATTTAATAAAGAGAATATTAATAAAACAAAGATAAAATAGTGATTTTTTTTATAAAGTGCCTCTACCAGCATAAAGTTCTGGATCCACCACTGGTTTGTTGTTATGTTTGTTTTCGTGATCGTTGTTGTGATCAGTGCGATGAGGATGCCATATTTGTTAGAAATGAAATTTATAGAGATTTTTCTGGTAGATTGAGTTGATATGAATAGTTGTGTTTGAAATAATGGAAAAATGAGTATTGAGATAGTATGCAATTTTGAAATTTTGAGGTAGAGATGAAGAAGGTGTGAGTTTTAAGTTTGGATATGAACTGAATTTATAGGGAAACAAAAAAAATAACAACGTTGGATGTCGAGATTGGAAAGTAGCCGCTGGAGGTTTAGTGTCACACGCTGAAGGGCTTACCAGAGACGCTGGCGTGTGATGGAAAAGCTGGCGATTTTGGAACACACGTCAGCATTTCTGGCCCACACGCCAGCTAGTGTGCCTCAAACGCTCGGTGTTCCATCAAGCGTACGTTGTTCTTCCGTCTCACTCAACAAACCAACAATTTTGTTGATTTTCCCATCCATTTTTCATATTTATTGAGTTCATAGTGGGATCAAAATAAAAAAAACTTCATATTTGTTGAATCCATGGGAACTGCTCTAAGTATTGTTTGTGTTGAGCTTTCTTGCCTTCCATTCATTCTCTTAAATGTGTAAGTGATGCACAAATTTGTATATATTTTGGAAAAATAACTTCGGGTTTTGTTGTGAACTTGACAAGACTGTGCGCAAAAACCTGTGGGTCAGTCCTACGAGATGCAATTGTTTTGGCAATTCTTTGAATTTGGATTAATTTTTCTGTATTTTTTATAAGTTATTCTTTTAAAGCAAACTCTAATGGTTATAAATACGAGGGAGGATTCCCTCACACTTTTATTCCCACTTATTGGACGTCATTTTAGTGAATAAAAATAAGACGATTACGAAATTAAAGCCAATATTTTGGGGATGTGTATTTATTACATAGCTCTATGTCCTCAACAAAAATAAGTGTATTCCGGAATGTATAACATCACCATCTACTACCTTAAAAATCAATCGTTGTCAATGAATTTATCCATTAAAATTCATAAGATCGGTAGATGGTGGTGTTACACATTTCGGAATGCGCTCATTTTTAGTAAGTATGTAGAGCTTTATAAGAGGAACGTATTACAAATATATTAGATTCAAACTCGAAACCGTTTGGATTTTATTTACAAAAATGACGTACAATGTGTGAGGTAATGGGAGAACTAAAGTGTAACTGGATCATTCCTCTATAAATATTTGTACGGGATGATAATTTGCTGAGTCTATTAAGGCACCTCGCATTAAAACAAAATGCCTCTTTATTACAGGTACACTGCTAGATTAAACAGTTTCTTGTAAAACCTTGGATTAAAAAACTTTCATTTGTTATAGAAAAAGCTTACATATACAGATCGTATAAATCTTGGTTAGATATATACTTCAGTTTCTGTGCCCATTGTTAATCGATCGATGACATTTTATACTAACTTCAGTTTGTTGCAGGATTTCGACGATGATACATGGTAGGAATTAGATCATGCAGAGCAATAAAGGGTCGTTCTGGAGCAGAAGCAGTCAAATACATTTCCAGTGCAGATGGTGCACCACTTTTTGGTTTTTTTTGAAGATTTTTTTTTTATGTGTGTTTTTTCTTTGTATGAGACTTTTTATCGTAAGTGACTTTTTTTTTTTTTTTTTTTTTTTGAACAACTTGATTTTGAATGGGAATCTATTTTAAGATAAAATGTTGTGTGGATTAATGTAACGGGTTAAAGGGAAATGTATCCTGCTAAATAAACTAGAAAAGTAAAATTTTCAAACTTTAACAACAGTTTTTTGGTGTTGCTATTGAGTCATATACAACCGAACAGTTGACACTGATGACGGTTTCTCAAAACCTTTTCTAAAACCCCAAGCCGTCCTAACAAATATTAGTGACGGTTTCTAAATCCATCTAGAACGGATCTCGAAACCTTTCCTAAAACCCCAAGCCGTCCTAAAAAATATTAGCGACGGTTTCTAAATCCATCCTTAGAGCTTCAAGCCGTCCCGGTGAAACAGTTAGGACATCAATAGTTTTATTCCAGAAAAACTAAGGGTGGACCAAAATTGGTGTATCAAAATTTAGCCAATAGATGTTGTCATAGGGTCCCACTCAGATTTTGAAAATCTTGGTCCACCTCCCTCCCTCTACAAGCAAGGTGGACCAATGCAAAGTTGACTTGGTCCATCTCCTTCCATGGTAAGGAAAATCTTTTGGGTCTTTATTTTTGACTTTGGTGGATTCAATGCGCAAAAGTTGACTCTGGCCCACCTCTCCTCCACAAAAGAAGGGTCAACCAAAGATTGGTCCACCAGCAAAGTCCAAAAATAAGGACCCCAAAAGATTCATTCTGGGATTACAGGGAATCAAGAGGAGCTCCAGCAAAGCGTTGAGCAAGGGTTTTTGAGTTGAACATTTTCTGCTATAAGGTTAGTTAAACCCTTGCATATCTGATCTATCTCCCCCCTCAATGAGAGCACAAATCTAAACCATTAACAATTTGAAACACGGAATTAAATTGAACCGCTAGATCTTTCAACTCTGAGATTTCGCCATATGATCTTGGTATTTTCATTAATTTTTACTTCTGTGTGAATCATTGATCACAACCATTGGATTGTTTGACTTTCAATGTCTTCATGTTATTTAGGCCGTTGAGATGATAAGTTGTTCGGCGTAATATGTGAACTTTTATGGGGGTTTCATCTGATATAGCTAAACCTTTTAAGGACTTGAACAGAAACATTATAATTATATAAAACAAAACTTACCCAAAAATTTTCTTTTTCTATTTTTTTCTTTTTTTTCCTCTTCAACTTGGAGCGAGACGGTGAAGACGATGAACATCCATCCATCCATCAGATTAAAGCTTATTCTTCAACCAAAATTTTCTTCTTCAACTTCAATTCATTCTTTGTTACCAAAGTTACCCAGTTAGTAACCTGATTCGCTTTCTAGAGGGTTTTTCCTTTGAAATTAGGGTTTTAATTGAGCAACTTTTACCAACAGAGGTTGAACTGAGAACAAACATTGAATTGCGGTATAAAAATTTCAAGGTTTTTGCTAAGAATCATGATAAAATCTTGCAGGTACCATTTAGTTTATTCCATGAATTTGTTTTTGTTTTTATTTTCTTGATTTTGTTTTCTGATGTCTTTTGATTGTTTGATGATGGTATCACTGCTAATAACACTGAACTTTGAATCTGAAGTAGAATCTATTTGTGAAATCCTAGGGTTTCAATAGGGTTAACTCGAAGATTATGGCTTGGGTAAGTCATTTGATTCACATTAGTTTTATGCGGTTTGAGTAATTGTCATTCATAGTGGTAGAAAGTTAATTTGAGTTTCAATGTCTTCAATGTAGAGTAGGTGTTGGCACCATAATTGAGTGAATGATTAGAATTCACTTTCTAATTGATTTTTGTCAGCTATTATTAATTGGTTGAAATTGTTGATGTATTGTGGTGAATTTTGTTGGGGAAATTAAGGAATTTGGTTTAGTTTGTATTGATATTTGTTAGTGTTGTTCTATGGATTTGGGAAGTACTCTTTTGGTGATATGTAAAGAGCATAGGTTGCATATAGTACAATAGGCGAACAATGTATTAATTTTGTTTGAAATCTGTACCTCAATCGCAATATAATTCAGGTTTCTTTTTGAGAGAAGTGGTGTTATAACATGATTATCCATATCAGTATAAGTATACGATTATGTCAGACCCCTGCAATTTAAAATTCTTATTGCGAACAGTTTTAATAATGATGTTCTGCATACATTGAAAAAGAACAAGTTTGTGTCACCTTTACATGTTAAAGCCTTAGAATAACTGTAACTGTGAATTGTAAAATTTGATGAACTGCATGAAAGTTTTTGGTTTAATTTTCTGAATCTTCGTTCAATCTTTTCCTCTTTTGAAAGTACCTTTGAATTAGGGTCACTAATGGCAACAATGTCATCTGATATGCTTTTAATGTTGATTCGGGAAACGTTTGGATCATAGATTTACACATAAATATTGGACTTCTCTGCAACTTTTTCAGTTGTTAATGTGATGTTGCCTTAATATAATCCAAGTGAGGCAGCTGGGTTCTGGTTGTGGGACCTGCGATCTCGACGACTAATGAGCAAGAGTTGTGATGGTATGCACAGTTTAATGTAGCTTTTATCATAGATTTCATTCAACATTTCATCAAATGTGTATAGAGCCGCAATTGTGGAAGCATTTTGCATTAGGTACAACTTTTACAAAATATTTGCAATTACTATGACTTGGTTAACTAACTGTTGGTGCTGGCTATCAAAACCAAAATTGTTGGACAAGATAAAATGGACTAATGTTTATGCTGATAATAATTGTAGCCAATTGTGCATAAATTTACTTAATATAATAAAACAAAAAAAATCCCGAGGTGCAACACACGTGCTCTCTACTTGTAGGTTATAGTTAGCACTCCTATAATTGTTTTAAGAATCGAAAATTTTCAATTCTGGGTTCTAATTTTGGATTATAATTGTTTGAACCCTGATGAATTCTGGGTTTTAAGAATCGAAAATTTTCAATCTAACAACTGATCTTGCATATATATGTTTGTAGAAAAGCCTAACAGAAATTTTTTTGATACCCCGTTAGGTTCCTCCCTGTTAAGAGTTTGTTTTTTCTCATTCTTCTTCTTTTTCTTAACTTAATCTTCAATGGGGAAATCAAATTTTCAAAGTAGAAGTGCTCGGAGACTTCCACCACCACCAAAGGTAGCACCCTGGCTTGTTTTCCCACATGGTAAAGATGGTAATTTTCAAGCTTTCTATAACATATGTGCCGATAATCAATTGAACAAGAAAGCTTCAAAAAAGTTCATACCAGAATTAAGTAAAAGGGATTTTCGGCAAAAAAATTGTTATCAAGGATGGTTAATTGTTCTTTGTCATGATACTACTGATCCTAATTATGGAGATTGTTTTCTTTGGAATCCTCAAACATTAGATTCTATTCAGTTACCTTCTATATTGCGTTATTATAGAACAGATGATAAGTATCGGCTCAAAGATTGTATTTTGACTTCACCTCCTCAGATTAACACCAGCATCAGCAGCAATAGTAGTAACAGTGATGGATTATGATAAAGATTCCATGGTTTATCTACTTTTTAATGGAGGTTCCAATAATGTTAATTTTACTAATGTTCTTTTATTTTGTCACCCCGGAGAAAAAGAATGGAAAAGGCATGAGCTTAATGCATTACATAATCCACATATGATGATGTACCTCAAAAATAAGTTACATATAATGTGCTCCAACCCTGTCTACTATGAAATAGAAGTGCAAGGTGGGGCTGATACCAATGATGACGAAAGCCTCGCAGTAGGAGGTGAAGTTTATATCAGCACAGACAACATTGCTGTAGCCGAAACAGTAGGTGAAGGTTTGTTTCGAGCTTATTTCCAGTATTTTGTTGAGTCTTTTGGCGAGGTCTTCAGTATACGGAAATGGAGCAGCCCCAGAGGTATTTATTCAAACTATGTATCCGAAATTCAAATATTGAAATTGGATTTCGCTTTAATGGCTTGGGAGAATGTGAAAATCTTAGATGACCATGTTTTCTTTATGAGCTATCGTACACAACAGTCTTGCTTGGATTCAGACTTGGGATATTCAAAAGGTTGTATGTATTATACACAAGAAGAAGAAATGAGCTTGTACAAATATGACTTGGAAGATCAAAGTATTCTGCTCTCTGTACCATGTCCTTATCTACCAACGCCGTGGTTCCTACATGAATGGCTGATGATTACTGCAACTCCAAGGTAAATTTGAAGAACATCAAGCCTATTTTCTCATTAATTTATATTTGCTTTTGTCCAACTATCTATTCCTATCAATCTGTTGTTACTGACTTGTGACTTTGATGCTAAAGGATGTTGCATATACCTTCTGTAGTTTATATTTAATTCACAGGCCATACCACCTCATGGCGCATTGTACTTTATGTTGAAGAGGACGAGTTATATCTCTTCTTTTCATAAATCACTCTGTTCGGATTTTACTACATTTGTAATTTTATCTGAATACAGAACAACCTTTATTTGTAGGTGCTCAGTTTGTCTGACTATTCAAATCTTAGTACCCAAAAATATTTTGACCACACGTAGCTATGATATCTGTAGCATGTGTTCCTATTTATCCTCTGTAACTGTAATAGTGATTGAAGAGATCTTGTCAACTTCATAATGTTCTGGTTCTTCAATTCACAGGGTCCATGATGAAAAGCAAACTGCAGAATGTATTTTGGGAAAAGTGGACCACTTGGATAAAGTTATAACGGTTACTGAAAACTTAGCTGGGGTTCCTTGGAATGATGATAAAGATGATACTGAAGAAGCAAGACCATGGATTCTTGCTAGCGATGATTTGCTATGGTCAATGTCTAACCATCTTCATACATTGGATTACATTCATTTACGTGCAGTGAGTAAAACATACCGTGAGATACTGAATTTCAAGAGATCCTCTTCTGATACAAATATCCAGACCACATATTTGTCCCCATGGCTCGTTTTTTCCAAGTATGATACATCCATCTTCAGTTTCGTAAACCCATTGCATAATAATGAGAAATACCTCATGAATATCTCTGAAGTGTTTAAAGGGTCTGGAATTTTCTTTTCGAAAGGTGGGTGGTTGCTCATGTCAATAGATCTGAAATTGTTCTTCTACAATCCATTCACGAGATCTAGTATCAAGCTTCCAGACTTGCCTGGTAATATTGGTCGTGGGTACTCAGGTATCTCATTCTCTTCCTTGCCGACTTCTTCAGATTGCAAAGTTTTTGTGTTCGATAAAAAATTAGATGAGAATGTATCGGTCTGCTTCATTAAACGGGGAGAAGAACATTGGAGGTATGGTTTTTTTGATGGTACTTATTTAGCTCCCAGTAAGGAACTGATAGAATTTGACACTGGTTTGAACAATCCAGTTTTCTACAAAGGAGCATTCTATTGCTTAGACCTAAATGGAACTTTAGCAGTATCTAAACAAGAGAATGAAGTTATTAGTTGGGAAGTTTTATCCATGGTTCCACGGCCTAATTGTGAGTTTATCTATGCGAGTTACTTGGTGCAGTGCGAAGAAAATCTTTTATGCGTGTTGTTAGGACATTTGGGGAAATGGGTTGGTATATTTAGATTGAATGAATTGGTTTGGGTTGAAGTCAAGAATTTGGGGAGATATATGTTGTGCATTAGCAATACATCTTGTATCTCTGCAATTGCTCCGACAAGTAAAATGGAGAACAAAATATACTTTTCCAGGTTGCATGAAGAAAGGGTTATATTCTATTCTCTGGATACAGGTATGTACCACAGTATTGGAAGTAGACATTCTGCAAGCGATTTTCGCGATTCCAAGGAGATGTTAAGATGCATTTGGATTGAACCCAATTGGTCAAAGAGCTCAGATCAATCTCTTGACTGGCTTAGTATTTAGAATTACATAATGGATCTTGGAGTGGTTTATGTATTTTTTGATGCACGTAACAGTGGTGGAGTTTGTTTTATTTTGTCACCGTGTTGAGAAAAAATGGAGAAGGCATGACCTTAATGCATTATTACAGAGTCTAAATTTGTTCACACTCCTCTAACGAGTAACGAGTGGTTAGAATCACGATCCTCGTTACATAACTCTTTAAATAAAATTAATGGTTGAAATTAAAATGTTACGTGCACACTCGTTAAGGAGTGTGCACAAATTCGCACTCCATTATTACATGATAAAGACCCTGTTGCTTGCCTTGTCCTTAAAAAACTGACTTTGTTGACTAGGATGATGTACTATTATTAACCATCCTTGTTTAACACGTTCTGTTAGTGGGTAAGGTTTAAACATGGAGTTTTTGTAGCCTATAAAGGCATCTGTTTTATGTTAATGAAAATTGTGGAAATTAACCAAGTTTCTTCACAATGTAGTCTCTCTGTGTTAGAGGTGTAAAACGTGCCGGCCCGGCACACGAAGTCGCGTGATTCACGTGCCATGTGTCGTGCTGTGATGTGCCAACGATTTAAACGTGTTGTGCCGTGCTGTGCTTTACTAGTCAAAATCTAGGCATATCAAAATTTACCACGGCACATCACACGAATAAACGTGTTTTGTCTTGTCTTTGTCCGTAATATCTGGCACACGTGTTATAAACAATTTGAAATCACTTAATGGTATACATTAAGACGGATATTATTACTAGAATCTAAATAGACAGCATATCATTTGAATTTTTTTCAAGCAAAATCAACAAGTTTATTATTCAATAAAAAGAAATAACCCATCAAATATAAAATTGGATCATTGTCATGTAAATTAATGTTCTAGTCAAATATATGTAACGACATTATAACAACGATATTGGAATATATTTTCCAAATATTTAGGTATTATATGTGTTGTTATAAAAATAAGTCAAGATAAAATGTCAAAAACTAATTTGGAATAGTGACTCTTTTGTGAAATATACACAAAATGTGATGTATTATGCCTTGTTATATGGTGTACTTGTGCATGCTATGACGTGCTTTCTTAACGTGATGTGTTGTGTTGTCTTGGCGTCTAATCCATGCGTGTCTTGTCGCCAAAACTCATTGTGTCAATTAGTCAAACCCAAAGACATCCCATTTAACTAACGTCTTTGTCTTTGTCTTGGGCTAACTCACGTGCTGGTCTGGGCTGTGCTCAACTTTTAGCGTGCTGGGCTGGGTTGTGCTCGTGCTGGCACAGCCCAGTTTACACCTCTACTCTGTGTTTCCGCATTTCTTCCTCTCTGCTCTCTCTCTATGCCTTGATTTTCATCAAAGTTGTTACCCTTGTAGTATTCCTTTTTCTTCTTGTTCATGACAACACGTATAAGCACTGGTCCCGATTCTAGCATAACATATGGATAACAAACTTTAATCAACCTCAATATCAACAAATGTAATTATTTGTTTGATTTAAAACTTTCCTCGATGAGGACTCCGTTGTTTTGAAATTTATATCTATGGTTGTGTATGGCAAGTAATTCTGTAAGCTTATGTACCCTGTAGCATTATATGCATCATAAAACAGGCTTTGAGGAAGGTTCAAACTCTAACTGAATGTTTGGTGTAGTTTCACATAAGGACTTGGCGAATTGGTGATGGTTGTGTTCAGGGGCGTAGCCAGCCCATTGCAAGGGGTGCACTTGCACCCCCTGCCCTGCTGGCTACAAAGGCCATTTCAAGCCTAATTAGAAGAAAAAAATTAGTATCCAAGCCTATTTTTGCATTTTTGCACCCCTAAAAAAAAATCTTGCACCTACATCCAACATTTTTTTGGCTCCGCCCCTGGTTGTGGTGGAGTTGTTTTTGGAAGAAAAATAGAAAGAGAATGGGAAATCGTGGGAAAAGAAATAAGGTAGTTATGAAGATGGTGTACTAAAAATCCCTTGCATCTAAGACAGTTCGTAAGTTGTACTTGTAACACTTGGTTAACATGCCTTCGACTGTTAACCCACGTGGAACATGGAGAGAATATGATGCTTGGGGAATGGTTCTTGTTTTTCTTGCAATGTTATCACCAGACGTGTATTGTGGTTTTTCTTGTTTTTGCTTGGTCCGGGTGTGAAAAGTAAATAGGCCTAAGGGATAAACTCGTTTCCTCTCTATATATATATGCGTAATAATCAAGGGGGTAACGGGATGCTATAAAGGCCTTTATACTTTTCATTTCCAAAATGTATTTAATGAACAAGGCACTAAGTTTTTCCATATGGAATGTGCACAATATTGTCGCACCGTATTGGCTAATGTATAGTGTTGCATTATAGAGCCTAGTGTGCCACATTTGTATAAAAACATAGACTATAGAGGACTGTGCAAGCTGTCATCATTGTTGAAATGTCAAAATATATTGTTGTTGCCACTCATACATTTAGCATTTTTGATAGCTTGCTTACTTGCTTTGTAGTAACAAAACGAAATACAAGGTGTATGAATGATTAACGCCACGAGGTAAAAGGATTTCAGTTAAAATTTAATCAGATTGAAATGGACGAATTTTTGGTCGGCGGCCCCCACCGCGTGCGGTCATTTAGTGTTATTTAGGCCCGTTGAGATGATAAGTTGTTCGGCGTAATATGTGAACTTTTACGGGGGTTTCTTTTGATATAGCTAAACCTTTTAAGGACTTGAACAGAAACTTTTTGATCTTACTGGGGTTTCTCCATTAGTAGGCATCGGGCAAGGCTCTTTCATTGATTGGACAAGCGGGCTTTGAAGGCTGCGTGCAATGAATAGCTAAGCATGAAAAGTTGTATTGATAATGGACATGCTTTTATTCCTTTCGCCTTTGACACTTTTGGGTATTTAGCTGGGAGGGGGTTGGACTCTAGCGAGAGTTCAAAGAGTAAATGCTGCTTGATAATGTCGCCACCCCGATTCCTAGAGATTTGTGTTTAAGAGGAGTAAGATTTGCCATTCAAAAAAAAAAGAACATGGCAATGCTTGTTGTTCTTCATTTAAGCCACATGTAATATTTCGCTTAACTACATTTGATGTTTATTAAATTACATTAATTATAATTA
>JAJJWX010001844.1:0-16978 GCA_023529315.1 Papaver bracteatum
TAATATCACGCTCCGAATTCTCCTTTTTATTGCCGCCATCAAAGGTAGGTCTCTCAAGATGAACCAAGATGAAGAAAGTAAATGGATTCCGATGTGTTGTTGATTGCAAGTCTATAATGGAAACTATTTCTTTCTTATAAGAGCCAATTTTTTCAAGTTGGAATTTCGACCTTTACAGTATTAGTGCTCGTGGGCTAGCAGTGACATTGTTCATTTATTCCTATTCCCTTTACATCGTTCATTTATTCAAAGTGAGTTTGTAGTTGAGGGAGGTTTAAGTTAAAAACAATTTTTTTTTAAGGACCACAAAATGAAATGTCGAAAGACGAAATTTCGTAGAAACAACTCAGTTAATCATCTAACCACCCAATTGAATTACTTTGTTCTTATTAAGAGGAGTAAATAGATGCTTATGCACATTAGCGGTTGGTATACGCAGGAAAGTTGTAAGAACTTTCATACTAAATATCTCCTATGTATCTATCTGTATGATCAGTGTATATATAATAAATAGGAATGCGATCACTGAAACAATAAACTAAGCAGTTCAAACCAATTAAGTTCAGAAAATTATTCATTTGTAAAAAGCTTCCTCGTCGGTCAATAAGAGCTAATAGAAATATATCTAAAGAGAAAGAGAGAAAATGGCTGGTTGCACTAAGATTATGTTGATCTCAATGTTTATTATGGGTATGTTGTTGATCAGTGCTACTAATGACATCGTCAATGCTCAAGACGACTGTGACGAGTGCTTGAGGAATTGCTTAAAAATGTATCCTCAATCTAAATGTCTAAGTGATCCTGAGTGGTGTAACGGGTTCTGTGATGCAATTCATAAACACTCTCCCGATTCCAGCAAAATTAAGAAGCAACAGTACTGATGCATGAGATTATTGATTAAACTTAAAGTATTCAGTTAATATTAGTCTTGGTTGTTAATTAAGTTGTCTCGGTGATAGCCAAGTTGTATTTTAATTAGTTTATGAACTAATCAACCATTAGCCGGTTAGTGGGACTATGAAATGGTTGGAGTCGAAGTTGGGAACTTTTGTTGTTTAATAAGCTTATAAAAGCATGTTTTATCATTATGGAAATTATGAAAATTTGCAACAATGTAATTCTCTAGTTGTTTCCGCGTTTTCTTCCTCCGTGCTCTCTCTCTATATATCTTGATTTTCATCCGTTACTGTGTAGTGTAATCAAATAACTGCCATTTTGTTCTTACTTAGATTCAGAATTATAGGGTACTTAATTGAAAAATCATGCAGTGTTTTTAAGAGGAGAGGGGTTATGTCCATTGGCTTCCGGTTGAAATTAGCTCGACCACAAAATCATTATGCGGCCTATAATGTTTAGATATCTATATGTGGTTAGTTTGTTCAAACTAATAAAAAATGCTCGATAACTACTAATTCAAATATGTTTATCCAAAATTAGATATTCCAAAACACCTATAAATACTTCATGCAAGTCTCCCTCTAATCCTCAACCAGCACTTTTTAATTATTTTCTCTCTTTGTAAAAGCTTCTTCATCAATCAATAAGAGCTAACATCGATATATATCTAAAGAGAAAGAGAGAAAATGGCTGGTTGCACTAAGTTTATGTTGATCTCAATGTTGATTATGGGTATGTTGTTGATCAGTACAACTAATAATGTCGTTGCGGATCAAAGGGAATGCGAGGGCTGCTTGCAATCATGCACAAAAAGTATCACATGCAAAAATGTTTGGACGATCCTGAGTGGTGCCATGACTTTTGCCAGGATGAGAAAGCAGCTCGTACTCATGTCAGCAAAAATTAAGATATATCTTTGCATGGGATGATCTCATTAGCCATCAACTATTAACAATAATGTCGTTTCGGCAACCATCCATGTAACCATAAATCAATGTGATGATCAATAAAACAAAATCTTATTATATTTGCATTTTTCTTTTCATAATTTCTTCCCATTTGCATTGACCATTTCCTTTTAAATCCTATTTTTGGGCTTAGAAAGTCAAGCTTTTTTGCTGGCTTTCTAGGGTCACCAAATATCAATTGGGACACCCCTCATCATATATTCATATAATGACTAATATGATCCCATATGATTATAGATAATAAACTTGATTAACATTATTAATCATGATTACCAAATCAATTAAGACTAATTCATCTCTTTAAGTGAAGTGATGAAAATGAAAATGAAAACAAAAGAAAATCAGAGGGAAGAGAAGAAGAAGAAGAGGGAAAAAAAATGGAGAATTTTTTTGCAAATGAGCAAGCAAAACTTTTGATGTAGGTGACCCTTCATCTTCAAAATATGATAACATATTAATACCCATCACAAACGATCAGTTCTTTGCTAATTTTTCAGAAAATCATGAAATTTTTTCTCAAACTCAAAGTAACCCTTATGAGCCTTACTATGATTTCGAAGAACCAACCCAAGAAGAAGAAGAAATCGAAGAAACAAAAACTCAGGAGAACCTTATATTTGATTCTTAACAATAATTTTGCTGATTCAATACCGATAAAAATCGGAAAAAACAGGTTTTGCAATTACGGTTGAAAAATATTGTCGACTCGGTAGCGTGAATAGTAATTTACGACTCGGAATTGAAGAATTCCAACCGTAGATTAATTTCGCGGTTGGTGGAAACAAGAACTCTAAATCAAAACGATTCTGACTAGGATTTTTGTAAGTCTCAGCTTGATTATGGCTAGGTTTTCCAAGCCGAAAATTCAAGTTGACTAGGATTTTTTCTACAATTTTTTGTAAGTATCGAAACGATTCGACCAGGTTTTCCAAGCTGAAAATTAAAGTTACGGCTGGAGAACCTAGCCTAAATTAAGCATTTTCGGCGAGGAAAACCTAACCGAAATTAGACCTATGTTTATTTTTATTTTTATGTGATTATCAGAATATCTTACGGCTAGGAAATCTAGCCGTAAACACTCTTTTACAGTTGGGAGTTCTTACTTTCCCAACCGTACAAGTAGGTTCAGGGTTCACGGTTGGGAAACGTATACTTTCCCAACCGTAATACAGGTTCACGGTTGGGAAAGTGTGAACTCCGAGATGTTATACGGTTTCAGAAAAAAAATTGTTTCTCAAATTAATCGAATCAAATTTTTAAGTCAATCAAAATGGTGGGTTTTCTTAGTTTTGGTTTTTTCTATCATCTCTATATGCAATGGAGAAGATGAAGAATAAATGGTGGGTTTTTGCTTCAATCTTGAGAATTATTGGTGAATAAAAAGGTTTTGATTTTGATTTTTGAGAGTTTTTGAGAAGATGAAGGAGAATAGAGAAAATGAAGGGAGGAGAGGGTAAAAAAAAAATTGATTTAATTTATTTAGAGGAGAGGGTAAATCAGACTTTTAAATCACTTGAATCTCCCCCCATCTAGCTTTTGCTTTCCCAAAGCATTTAAACCCCCAAAATGGTAAAAGACCATGACTTTCTAAGCCCATTCTTCCTCTCTTTTTTTGTACGAAAACGTGTGATTTTTTTTTACTGTTGTCTTCTCTTTAAATTATTGCCGTAATGATAAACCGTCCAAAAAACAAGGTAAGGTTTCTGATCCATGTCCTTGGTTCCCAAACATGCCTGAAGTAGCCTCACAAAACTATTTTCCATATCCCTGAACGAGAAAACAAGGTAAGGATATGGACAATAAATCGAACATAAATCGAAATTATTGTCCATCTCCTTATTGTTAGAAGATTTGAGATCGAACATAAATCGTTCACCTGCATTAGGAGTAATGACTCTCTTATTGAGATGTCGGAAAAAGGGAAGGGCTTTTCATGGTCAGCAACATTGTCGTTTAAATCTATCTACGTTTTAATTGGTTTTCTGAGGCATCATCATGCAAAACAAGCACCTATGTATGATCAGGTGAAGTGCGTGGAACAGGAAGGGAAATGGATTTATGAAAGGCTATCCAATGTGAATGGTGAGTTCATCAGGGCTACTCGACTCCTGTTTTCGAACAACAATGGAACGAAGAAAAGTTTCTGTTTTCCGGACGGACGGGAAAGATGGGGTTGGGATGCTTGGGCTTCTCAGCTGGAAGTGGTGGTGACAAAAAAATGCAACAAGAAACAAGCTACACCGAAACCACAAGAATTTCCGCAACTACAACAACAGAAAACAAACTCTATCAGATTACCTGAAAAGAACTATGCTAAGGTTGTGGCACCGAGGGCAGCAGTCAAACAGGAAAAGCAAAACTTCTCAACAACATGGAACCAGGGATATGAGGTACAGGAGATAAAAGATTTTGGAATTATTTGCTCTACGGGAAGATGGAACCCAGGGTGGCGACTGGTGGCGAGCACGATAAAGGAAAACATGGGCTGGACAAGGAATATAAGCCTAAGAATACTAGATGCAACTCATGCTTTATTTATTGCAGAGAATGATCTTCAACTAGAGCAAATTCTTAGCATTAAGAGCATGCACATTAAAAATATCAATCTCAAGTTCCAGAAGTGGTCTGGGGAATGGTCCAACACAACATCTCAAATCTTCTCTCAGAAGAGTCTTTGGCTAAGAATGAAAGGTTTACCTTTGGATCTATGGACGGAATCTTCGTTCATAAGTATCGTCAACAGATGGGGAACACTCAGAGCATTATCGAAGGCTACTACTGGATTTTTTAAGCTAACGGAAGCAACAATCTGTGTGGAAGCAAAACTGGATAAAATACCGGCGGCAATGACCATTTGGTTAGATGGCCGGGAAATCAGTATACTGCTAGAGGTCATACCAACAGGAAATCTGGATAACATCACGTGCAAGGTAATAGATTCACATAAGTACAAAGATGCCACACAGGAACCACCAAGACTGATGTATCCAAGAGAAGACCAAAACAAAGGGAAGAATAGTTCTGGCGACATTGCTACGGCAACCACTATCGTACAAAGGCAGACAGAAGAACAGGCAACACAATCGCCGGCTACACCGGTGGGACGGTTCATCAGAATGGAGGGAGGAGAATGCTCAGGGTCAGGAGGAAACTCGAGCAATCAGTTTGAGTTCTTACACACTTTTCGAGATCACAGGCCTATTGGAAAATTATTTGATGCCAGGTTAGAGGTCGAGCCACATGGGAGAGAGGTTAGAAAATAACTAGCTCAGTCAGTGGAGATAAACAGTATAACAAATGGACCTCAACCACCACAGAAAACAATGACCTTACAACACAACAAGGGGGACATGAGTGGAGACAACGAGGCGCGGGTGTCAGAACAAACACACCTCACACTGATAACGGAAACAAATGTGAGCAAGAGCATGCCACACCCGCAAAAAATGAAAACTGTCTCCAACAGTGAAAAGCAAAACAGAAGTCAAGACGTGGAAATAAGGGAAACCCATCATGGTATTTTCGCTTGGAGGAAAAAACAAATGGGGCTAGACATGCTAGGCGCGAATATCTCGACTGCGGGTTTAGGGGTACTACGGAGTACTCATCATTGCAATCTGGGCAACCCAAAAAATCTTGTTTTCAACGAGGGCTACAAAGGAATACTTAAATTGCCTCTTCACGGTTCTCACTTCTCACCAGGACCATCTCATATTACAATTATTAATCACTTCTCGACACTTGAAGGTGAACCCAAGCTTCATAATGAGACGGGAACTAGAGTTCAAGAGGAACCAAGGTTGATTGCTCCACTACACCAATTGGATCCAGCTGCTGTCTCTGATGATTCAGACAAGGGTATTCATGAAGTTAACAGAAGAGAAATTAATAGTATAGAGAGTGAGAAGGATTGTTTAGCAAAAAATCAATTAACTACTGCTCTACAATCAGTTATGCCTCTTTTTGGCATTCCACAAGATGAAAAGAATGAAGAAATAAATGAAATTGTAAGCCGTCAACTGGGGGAAATTAAACAAAGAAAGATGGATAAGAAGGTGGAAAAGAATAATAACAGCAGAGTTTTAGATGAGGCAGCACTAGACAATGGACTTGAGGGTGTTCAAGTACTATTCCAGGACAGAGAAGAAGGCGGAACTAAAGCCACTAACTGGGAAGAGGTTGATTCAGAGAACTCAAACATCATATCAACTAATTTCAGTGCAACAAAAGTGCAGCGGGAGTCAAACAGGTTAGCTTGCTCTATGAGTAACCTTGTTCCTAGCAGTTCGAAATCGGATAGAAGAGCGGTAAATGGGGGCAGGAAAGGTTGTAAATGAATGCAAACATAGTCAACTGGAACATTAGGGGGACGGGGGATGCTAGCAAGAGGGCTATCATTAATGAAGCACTTCTCATAAGTAAGCCAAATGTAGTTGTTTTACAGGAGACGAAGAGGGAGGTGATCACTCAGAGCCTTTGCAGAGAACTTTGGAATAGAAATGGGATACAACACTATTACGTACCATCACAAGGGGCTTCAGGAGGTATGTGCATAATGTGGTGTGAAGACGAGTATGACCTACTGGACACCTTAGAAGACCAATACACTCTCTTTTGTATGTTCAAGTCCAGGAGAGATGGAACTCAATGGTTTGTTACTGGGGTATACGCACCAAATAATAGAGTTCTAAGAAGGAGAGTTTGGAGGGAGATTGCTAGCGTTTTGGGAGTCTGGGATTTACCGGGTTGTGTAGTAGGAGATTTCAACACGATTCGCTTTGCCGAGGAGAATAAAAGAGACATCACAGTAAACAGAGGTATGACGGAGTTCTCTAACTTTATTTCTGATTGTGAGCTGTTCGACCTGCCCTTGTTCGGAGCTCATTATACTTGGTCGAACTTTCAAGAGGATCCAATCTGCTGTAGACTGGATCGCATGTTAGTAAACAGCAAATGGGAGGAGAGGTTTCCTAACACAACTCAAAGCGCTAGACCAAGACCGATGTCTGATCACTATCCTTTGATTCTAAACACTCATGGGATGACAAGTAATCACCGGCCATACAAGTTTGAGATTATGTGGATGGAAGACAGCTCCCTCTATGATTTGATCAAGTCTTGGTGGGAAGGTTTTGAAGCTACTGGAAGTCCGGGTTACTTCTTCTGGAAGAAATTACAGCTGCTCAAAGGGGAACTTAAAAAGTGGAACTGGGCCCATTTTGGCAGCACCAATAGAGCGATGGATGAAATTTTGCTCAACATTCATGCTATCGATCAGAAAGATGAAGATCGTGATGCTACTCTAGAGGATAGACTGAATAGAATAAATCTTAAAAGCGAGTTCAAGAGATGGGCTAGACTGGAGGCTTTGAGGATGAAGAGTAAGGCAAAGGACAAATGGGTGGATGAGGGTGACAACAACACGGGCTACTTTCACAGATGTGCAAACCAGAGGAGGAGACAAAACTTCATTAGCTGCTTGGTAATCGATGGGGAATTAGAAGAAGATGACACAGTAATTAAAGAACATATCGATGAATTCTATACTAGGCTTTACAAAGAAAACACTACACGGAGACCTTTCATGGAGAACGTTCAGTTTTGCTCGATCACTCAGGCAGACAACGTTAGACTGGAAGCTCCTATTTTGGAGGAAGAAATTTTGAGAACGGTTAAGGAGATGGAGCTAAACAAGGCCCCAGGACCTGATGGGTACCCAGTGGAGTTTTTCACAAGATACTGGAAGATTATAGGCGCGGATTTTATGAAGGTGGTGGAGCATTTCCAAGTTACGGGGTCACTGGATTGGAGAATCAACAACACATTTATAACTTTAATTCCAAAAAGGGAATCGGTTGAGGTGGTTAAGGACTTTAGACCTATAAGCTTGATCAACATTTCGTACAAAATCATAGCTAAGACGCTGGCCACGAGGTTAAAACATGTTCTCCCAGGATTGATCTCGGATACACAAAGCGCCTACATAGCTGGAAGACAAATTACAGATAGTATCTTAATGGCGAACGAGTGCATGGACAGTAGGGTGACTCAGAAAGAAGCGGGATGGGTGTTGAAGTTGGACGTGGAGAAAGCGTATGATAAGGTAAATTGGAACTTTCTTCTCAAGGTAATGGAGAGGATGGGTTTTGGTTTCACCTGGAGGAACTGGATTCGTTCTTGCATTTCACATGCACACTTCTCCATCTTGGTCAATGGGCTGCCGGGTAATAACTTCAGAAGTTCTAGGGGTCTCAGACAAGGCGACCCTTTGTCGCCTTTTTTATTTACCGTGGTTATGAAAGGTTTGTGTCGAATGATAGCCAAAGCTGAAGAAAACAACTTGCTATTGGGTTTCAAGGTAACTCTTGATGGCCCTGATGTGTCACACTAACTATTTGCTGACGACACCTTACTCTTTAGTGCTGACAACAACCAAAGCATTCATACTATCAGGGCAATATTAACTTGTTTTGAGTTAGTGTCGGGTTTGAGCATTAATCTAACTAAAAGCACAGCTATTAGCATTGGTAATAAGACTCAAGATGCACTAGTGAAAGATCTTCTAGGCTGTACTCTTGAAGATTTTCCGTTCAAGTACTTGGGAATGACAGCAGGGGCTAGCTATAGGTGCAAGAAGATTTGGGATTCGGTAGTGGAGAATGTTGAGAAGAGATTAGCAGGCTGGAAAAGAAGGTATCTCTCATATGGGGGGAGATTGGTCCTCATTAAGAGCGTTTTGTGCTCACTAGCAGTCTACTTGATGTCTGTTTTCACTCTTCAAACTAGTGTTGCAAAGAAGATTGAAAGAGCTATGAGAAACTTTCTTTGGGGAGCAAACTATGGCAGAAATAGAGTCGCACTGGTGGCGTGGCACAAAGTTTGTCATAGGCAACAAGAGGGAGGATTGGGCATAAAAGTTATTTCAGTCTTGAATGATGCTCTTTTGTGCAAATGGTTGTGGAGATTCTCAAACGAGCCGGAGGCACTGTGGAGAAGAATTATGGAGAAAAAGCATGGTTGCGACAGCAATGGGTGGGATGTTAAACAAACTAAGAAGCCATATGGCATGGGGGTGTGGAGAGGGATCTGCAATAGAAGTGACAATTACAAGTGTGGGATACAACACAAAGTGGGAAATGGGAGAAAAACTATGTTCTGGGAGGATAGATGGCTAGGTGATGATGCACTCATGGAAAAGTTTCCAAATCTTTACAATGTTACTAGAAAGCAACGGTGCCGGATTAGTGAACTGATTACTAGAAATATTGAAGGGGAGATCAGCTGGAATTTGAACTTTAAACGGAGACTCACTGATTTAGAAATAGATGAGGCGGCAACACTTTCACTTCTATTAGAAGGAGCACACTTTTGCGATGTGGAAGACACAAGAAGCTGGAGGTGGGAGGCTAGCGAAGTCTTCTCAGTCAAATCGTGCTACCGAGGGTTGGCAAAGCACTCTGGTATCACTTTCCCTTCTGAACAAATCTGGAAAAAATTAGTTCCAACAAAGGTTTCCTTTTTTGTTTGGTTAATTCATCATAGAGCAATTTTAACTCAAGATAATCTCGCTAAAAGAGGAAGGCAACTGGCAAATAGGTGCATCTTTTGCAAGGATAATGAAGAAACTATTGATCATCTCTTTGGTCAATGCCAAAAGATACACACGGTTTGGATGCTCTTCATGAAAGAGTTTCACCGAGATTGGGTCATCAGTGAGAAAGCTACGGATTATTTTGTCGAGCAATGGACAAATGGTTTAACTGAGGTTGGTAGGAAGTTGTGGGAGCTACTACCATTTGCTTTCTTTTGGGGAGTCTGGAAGCAAAGGAATAAATGCATCTTTCAAGACGAAGAGTACTCGCAAGACAAGTTGATTATGAAGATTAAGGCTCTCTTGCTATACTGGACTTCTACAAATGTCTCCTTTAGAGGAATTACTTTTCAAAATCTGTATCATAGCTGGGGTCTTGTTGTCAATAGGCAGTAGAAACTCTGGTTTCTTTTGTCTATTTGTGAAGCTGTATTGCTTCAGGCAATTGCTCGCTCCTCTTTCTTTTTTCCCTGTCCTCTTCTTCTCCCGTGACACTTCTTTTTAATAAAATTCTTTGTAGTATTGATCAAAAAAAAAAAAAAAAAAAACTTCAGAAAATCGTTCATTTCGTACAAAGATTCCTCATCGATCAAAGCTAATATCTCAAATATATCTAAAGAGAAAGAGAGAAAATGGATGGTTACACTCAGATTATGTTGATCTCAATGTTGATTATGGGTATGTTATTGATCAGTACTACTAATAATGTCGTTGGGGATCAAAGGGAATGCGAATGGTGCTTGCAATCATGCCTGCAAATGCATAAAATCGATAAATGTTTGGATGATCCTGAGTGGTGTCATGATCAATGTCAGGATAAGAAAGCTCATGGTCAAGCCATTGTTGATGTCAACAAAAATTAAGAAGTAACTATGCATGGGATGATCTCTTTAGCCATCAACTATTAACAATAATGTTGTTTCGGCAACCATGTCCCCCTAAATCAATGTGATGATCAAATTCTTATTTTATTTACATTTATGGTTTTATAGTTTCTTCAATTTGCATTTGAATTGATAGCTTAGTTGTAGTTTTATTAATTTTAGTTTATCAACTAGTCAACCACTAGCCTCGATGGCGAATCTAGAAACTAAACTTAGGGGAAGCAAGTTTTCATAAGGGGTAGCAAAAAAGCATGATTAGGCTTAGGGGAGTTCATGGAAAGAACTCATCAGTTAATTATGTTGCTTATGTAGTTTATAAAAGCATGTTTTTATCATTAATGGAAATTATGAAAATTTGCAGCAGTTGTTTCTGCCTTTTCTTTCTCTCTATACCTTAATTTTCATCGAATATTGTGCAGTGTAATAATCAAAGAGGAAACTGTATTTTTTTCTTTCTTTGATTCAGAATTTTAGGTTTAGGGATTAGGGTTCTTATGGGAGGAGTTATGTGCAGTGTTTTATGAGAGGAGTTATGTTCATCGGCTTCCAACCGGAAAGCTATGTGATGATAAAAAAAAAATGTCCCGATCTGTTGAATGCAAGTCTACAATGTAAATTCTGAGGAAAAAAAAATCTACAAAGGTAAATATGTTTGTCGTAAGTGACAGTTTTTTGGGCCTTAGATTGTTACTGCACATGGGCTTTCTGTGACATTATTCATATATTTTTATTTTATTTTTTGGACGTCTGCCTGGGCAGAGAGAAAAACAAAGAAGAAAAGAAGAAAAAAACTAACTAGAAGTGAAGTTGTCTTGTCTAAGAATAAAAGAGGGGATTTGAGAAGATGTCCACCAAGATTGGACATTATGAAGCTTAGCATAATTCGCAAGATCATGAGCCAAATTGTTGACTCTCTTCGGAACAAATTGGAACTCAACATAGTTCAATAACCTGGCCTCTGCGCCAATTTCGTCGATGAAGTGACGAATTCTCCATGGGATGGAGGTGATTTTCTTTTGGAGAATGAACACAACTCTTTGGCAGTCCCATTCCACTATGACATTCTGAACGTTAATGCGCTGAGCAAGTTCAAAAGCCAGCAAAAAACTCCTCGCTTCGGCCACCAAGGGTATGGTGGTGTTGATAGTTACTGTACCAGCACCAAGGATGACACCATTTTCATCTCTCGCAATAGCTGCATCATGGGCTTGGTGAGAAGAGACAGCTGCGTCAACATTTACTTTGATGAAATTTGGGGCGGGGGATAACCATGTTCGGAGAGAAGGAGCTGATGTAGTCATGGCCTCATTTGATTCAACATCATCATTGTCATGATTTGGCAGTTCTATATAAGAATTGTACCAATAAAGCCCCTCCTTGATTATTGACTGAATATTAACAGATGCTTTCTCGAAAATGGCTCTATTTCGAGCCTTCCAAATAGCCCACCATAAGCAAGCTCCCATACAAAAATAGTTTCGTCCATCTTGTTTCGACAACCAATACTTGCAGAAAGCAAGTACCGTACAGTCAGGAATGAAGGAGACATTAAAATTTAAAGGAGAAGCAAATAAAATGGCTCTGGTTACCTGACACTGAGTAAACAAGTGGTCGCTAGTCTCGACTGTACTGTGACACAAGGGACAGTCCATAGGTAAACCCTCAATGTGCTTTCCGATCTTTGCCAGCACCCCCAATCCATATCTTAAAACTCTCCACATGAATATATGGATCTTTGGCACCAGATATTTTCTTTTCCAAAAGAGTTTCCAGGGGAAATCACTGTCGTTTCGAGAAAAAGACTCTGCAGAATTAGAACGCAGAAACTTTTGGAAATATTGTGTAGTAAACCCACCATGGGGAGTTGGAAGCCATGTCAGTCTATCCGTTCGGGTCTCCTTGTTAATGTAAATGTCTTTAATACGAGTAACAACATGAGGTTCGAACAGTGTAGATAATAGGACAGAATTCCATTTACCATCAATGATCAAGTCACTCACTTTAGTAAAACCATTCGTTCCACCTTGGGGAATAGCAGGTTTTGAATCCCATGATAGATGGAACCCAAGGGTCAAACCAAATATTAATTGAACTTCCATTACCAATCAACCAAATGCAACCTTCTTTCAGATATTTCCTACTCTCCAGGATGGCAAACCACGTAGATGGAGCATTTTTGAGGTTTTCCAGCACTCCAGAAGCTAGTATCTCGCAGGTATTTTGCAGCTAATAGCTTACCCCAAAGTGAGTTAGGATTGGATCGGAAGCGCCATCCCAACTTAGCTACAAGAGCCAAATTCAGCTGCTCTAAATCACGCAAACCCAATCCCCCTTGCTCTTTGCTCATGATGAACCAGTTCCAGTTTAGAAAATGCATTTTCTTAGTATATTTAGAATGTCCCCACCAAAAATCCCTTATAACTCTAGTCAGTTTATGAATAATCGTCTTCGGAATTATGTTGGTAGCCATGTGTATACTGGTATCAAAGATTGAACAAACTGAATAAGAGTTGTTCTCCCTGCATGAGAAAGAAAATGTTTCTTCCAACCCCTTAGTTTCGATTCAAAATTCTCTATCAGGAACTCATGAGTAGAGATTTTTCGACCCGCTTTCAGAATCTGGAACCCCAAATATCTATAGTCAGACTCCATTCTTTGAACTCCCAGTTGAGCCATCACTTCTCCTTGTCTCACTAACGGAACATTCTTACTAAAAAATATGTCGATTTGTTATAATTGACCACCGACCTGAGCATTTAGAATAATCATGGATAATGATGAGATACCGAGCTCACTGTACTCACATTGAGCACCCCAAAAAGTAGTATGTCGTCGGCAAACATAAGGTGCGAGACTGGGGGAGCCCATCTATTAATTCTGTAACCAGAGTAAAGCCCATCCCGCTCCATTCTTCTCATAATATTCGATAAACTTTGGGAGCACATAATGAATAAGTACGGCGACAAGGGACATCCCTGTCTAATGCCCCTCTCACTTGTAATAAATCCTTCTGGCTGACCATTAAGATTAATTGAGAAAGAGGTATTAGTAGTGCAGTTCATTATCATAGAATGTATGCTACCATGAATACCAAAACTATGAAGAACATTACTAAGGAATTCCAAGTCGACTCTATCGTAAGCTTTGCTCATGTCGAGCTTGAGGGCAGAAGAGACTCGAATAGAATTGAAGTTGTTCATCGAGTGAACCAGTTATTTTGCGGCAACAACATTATCAATAATCTGTCTACCAGGGATGAAGGCGGACTGAGATTTATCAATTAGGGAGTCAAGCAGAGGGCTCAACCGACATGTAATAATTTTGGTAACGATCTTGTATATCACATTACACAATGCAATGGGCCTATAATCGCCAGGCTTTTCAGGGTTTTTAACCTTAGGCACCAGAGAAATAAGAGAATGATTTAAACCTGGTGGAAATGTAGCAAAACGAAAGCAATCCTGAATCAGGGTCGTCACTTCTTTCCCAACTATATGCCAACATTTCTTATAAAATAAGGCGGGGAACCCATCCGGACCAGGAGCACGTAGTGAACCCATCTTCTTAAGGATTTTCGAGACCTCATCATCTGTTGGGGCTATGGCCAAATCAACACTATCGTCCCTTCTTATTATCACATCATTCTGCAGATTAAGAGAGTTAGCATTCAAAGAAATATCTTTAGATAAAATGCTTTGAAAGTGAGTAATTAACATATTTTTTATTGTCTCTGGATCAACAATCCAGTTTCATTCCTCATTTTTCAACGCACTGATTCTATTTTTTGCTCTTCTATGGATCACATATAGATGAAATATTTGAGTATTTTTATCATTATTAGGAATCCATTGGGACTTATTTCTATGTTGCCAAAATAATCTCTCCCTCTCTATCAGAGACTTAATCTTTTCTTAGGTGATTATTTCTTCTTCTCTAACATCCATCAGGTGTGCTCTAGATTGAATATCGAGTAGCTTTTCTTTTTCTTTCTCGAGTTCTCTCTCAAAATTGCCAGACGTCTTTCGACTCCATTTAGTCAAGCAAGTTCCCAAAGATGAGATCTTGCTAGTAGTACTGCCACTTGAATCCTCCCAACTTTTATTTGTAACTTCCAAAAATTGTGGGTGCTTGGTCCAGTAAATTTCCACCTTGAATTGTCTCCTTCTTTTTGGTTATTTTCTAAAAGTATTTAAGAGGATCGGAGCATGATCACTGTAAATTCTTGGTAAATGGAGTACAACCGCTTCAGGAAAGAGCATCTGCCATGAAGAGTCACACATGACTCTATCTAATCTTTCAAATATTAGAGTCCTTTGAGATACATTGTTAGACCAGGTGAAAGCAGGGCCAGCAAAACCCACAACAATTATGTCCATATCCTGCAACAGAGATCGAAACTCCCTACAACTAATATCCGTAGAGTTTGATCCACCATGCTTCTCATATGCGAGGATATTAACACATTCAAATCCCCAATAAGGCAGTGAGGAGCGCTAGTAGCTGCCAACTAATGTGAAAGTTCATTCCAAAAACCATTCCTGAGATGATGACCTGGGGGGCCGTACAAGCATAATAATTCCCACTGAGGAAAATTTAGTTGTTGTGCTACTTGACATCTAATTAAATTAGAATTAGCAGACAAGACTTTTAACTCCACAATTTATTTCCACAAAAGCATTAAACCTCCACTTCTACCATTAGCTGGCACAAAATGATGAAACCTGTAGTCTAGAGTATTACAAAGATGAACAGTTTTTATTTGGTTGAGGATAGTTTCCGAGAGAAAAAGTATCTATGGATTGCAGGTACGAAGGAATGATTTAAGGTTTTGAATTGTCGTGTCATTCCCCAACCCACGACAATTCCACGACATAACTAACATTGATCGTGCAGCTTTTGGGGATCAGCTGCCAGAACCCTTGTTGAAGAATTGCTTGAGATTTTTGACTTATGAGAGGGGTCACAGTCAATGGGAATAGCATGTCTTTTAAAGCCAGTAATATTTGAGGAGCTAGAAGAAACTTTTGGTTTTCCACTACGAGCAGCACGTTTCCAGTGCTTAGCCTTTGCTGGATTTGAAGATGATGAAGAGGATGGGGAATGAATAGAAGGTTCCTTCTGGTTGGAGTTGAAAGAGAATAAAGTTGTAGAACTCTCATTTTTCTCGGCCGCAACCTGGATAGTAGGGGTAGTTGACTCATGAATAAGTACAATAGGTTGGGTGGATATTTCGAGTGGGGTTGAGTTATGTTTAGGATGAAATGGATTTTCCGGTGATGGACATATGGATGATCGGGGATTGTCGGATATGGGGGTAGGAGGAGGGATGTGTATGTTTTTGAATGGATTGGTGGATTGACTAGGGTTTAATTGGTTAAGAGAGCTGAATGCAAGGGAATGAGTGGAGTCATTAATATGGATGCCTAGGTTATGGCTGCAAGGTTTATGAAGAGTAATATCTGCAGTATCCGTTACTTGCATGATCTTTGTGGAATTATAATTGAGCCTTTCAGAATCGATGATATTATTGCATTCCTTACCAATGAGAAGTTTCCTCGTTTCATCTTCCCTTAGCTGACTAGGTAACGCTTCAGATCCGAACTTCGGTAGTAGATTACGATCGTTCACGGAGACTGATTGGGAATCAAGTACTAAATTGGTTTTTGGCCTGAAGTTGGCTCTAATCTCCTCGGAATAATGAGCAATTTTTTGTTCGTGCATTTTCTGGTAAAACCCTTGTGAATAGTCGATCTCCAGGGCTTTGCTTTTCCTTGATAGTATTGGACACTTCCTCATTAGATGACCAAAGAAACCACAGAAGAAGCATAGTTTTGGAAATTTCTCGTACCTTAGTTGTGCTTCAATCTTCTTCTTGGATGGAAGAGTAACATTGATAGACTTTTGCAGTTTCTTTGTGATATCAATTCTAACCATGACTCTAGCATATTTTTTCTACTTCAATGATTCACCCTTGGGAATTGGATATGGAGTACCGAACTGTTTAGCAAGAAATGAAACAGACTTTTCATTTAGCACTGACATGGGTAAACCATGAATTTGAACATTAAAATATGAAAATTAGAATTGATAATCATTGGGAAGTTTATTTGGATCCCCTAACTCCATTAGCAGAAGATCATCATTCAAACTCCACGTAGCTCCTTCAATCACATAGCACAAATCACATCTTAATTCAAATTTCACCATATACATCCCTGCCACCAATTCCGAAACAAGAATCCAACCAGATGGTTTTCAAGCTTTAACTAACATATCATACAACACCTTCACACTATATTGTCTTCCATTCACTAGTTTAATGGCCAAACAATATTTTGAATCTCGAGACTCTTCAACAAAATCTGTAGGGATTTCAACCATAATGGGATATTCATCCAACAAATCAGCTAATCTATTAGTAATATCTTCTACCTCAATCTGGTTATGTTGTTCATAGGATGAAGCCATATCTTGCGGAACAACCAAAAGAAAACACTAAACAAATCTTAATCACACCTGAATAATTGCTAATGAAGAATAATCGAATCACTCGAATACTCAGACTAATCATCCAAATCGACGAAGAGAAAGTCACCCTAATGGTGAAAAGAAATCATCCTGGAAACGACGAAGAGAAA
>JAJJWX010001845.1:0-15118 GCA_023529315.1 Papaver bracteatum
ATATATAGCACTCCAAATGCTTTTACAATATCATGTGTTTTAATGGCTTGTTCTCGTCTTTCTGCATTGAGGTCTGGCAAAGAGATCCAGGCATATGTTCTTCGAAACCGATATGCATAAATGTTCTGTGTTATATGTTGCCAATTGTCTGATAGATATGTTCATCTAAATGTGGGGATATGGATGCAGCTCGTAATGTCTTTGAGAATATGAAACAAAGTAATGACGTCTCTTGGACTTTGTTGATGACCGGTTATGGAATGCATGGCGGGGAGAGTTTTTTTGATGGAATGTTCAATGCAAGTTTCTTTCCTGACAGATTCACTTTCGTTGTTGTGCTCTATGCTTGTTGTACTCATTACTCAAGTGGAGTTGTGTGGTTGATGTCTTGGGTCGAGTAGGTCTCGTGAAATACTGTCTTTGCAGTTTTTCTATTTATAACTCTTTTCTTGAACTTCTCATATAACACCTGAATAGATGGTGTAGCAATAGAAAAGAAAGGCTTGAGAGGTAAAGTTGGTTTTCCAGAAGTACATTATGAATCTGAGAAGACACCCTTTAGGACAACTAAATGTTTTACGAAGATCACAACAATCATTCATCATCTTCATTGGATATTAATTTTATTTCCTTCAAGAAATGCACATTGTATAACTATATAGCATTATTATAATATTTCCTGCACTACGTCCAGAATAGAAACACATAAAACATGCATGCTATTCATAGAGGGGATTTGTAGCCTTAAAATGTCTTCATTGCAAGAATTTGATTCATAGAGATCTAGAAATAACGAAACAAAGAAACATTACTATCAATCAAGTCAAAAAAAAAAATTCATATAGATAACAGCAAGATCGATCATTCATCTTGAATCAAACATGGAAAATGAAACTTAATCATTACTTTGATATGATGAGATCATAACTACTCAGGGTCTATAAATGAGTATACTGAGGTCCCCTTATATTCCTTCAATATATACTTCTCTTGTGTTTCCGTCATCCATTGCCGTCGCCAAAGTTTTTAAAGAAATAAAATTTTCCACGTAACTTAAAATGAAGTAGTCATATTTAGCTTCATGTGGATGTCTTACTTCCTTTAATTCCTTTGAGTGCACATTGTAGAACCGGATAACATCACAATTTTTTCGTATGCTCTACAACCTCCAGTACAGGATCACCTGGTTCAAAAAATTCACAATAGCGAGGCTTATAGGAAGAGCAAAATCATTTAACTCTCTTGGAAGATCGAACATAATAGTTTCCTTAATCCAAACGTGTTTAGTTGTGTCTTTCAATATATGTACTTTATAATCCCGACCTTTATAAGGATCATTCTTCTCTATACTTGAATAACATAAACATCCTTTGTACTCCAATGGATACAAGTCCCCATTATACTTTGAAACAAATTCATCATCATCCGGGAGTTCAATCATTTGAAATTTCTCATCATGGAGATCAAATGATACCAAAGCTACACGTTTATCCTTTTCTATCCAGTAAAAGAGAGTTCCATTACAAGATATGGGTGGTGTGCATCTTGTACTACCATATAATAATAATAAGGTCTTGGACAATGTTTAGGCAACGGGTTATGAATCTGTTTCCAAGGTTTAGTAATACCCACTATATAGATGTAATAATGATATTCATCCCTATACTTCTTGATGCACAACACCTTAAGTTCATTGTTCAAGAGGTTGTATCATATCGAAATCCGTGGATATATTTCATCCACCATACTCTTCAATTGAATTCGGGATTCAATGATTAAATTCTCAAGCCTAGCAGGGTTACAAATTTCAAGTGTGAAATAAGCCCACCATGCACAATCAGGACCATAAGAACTTTTTCGACGTCCATCTAAGTTCCAACAATAAGCTAAACCATTATCATACTCACGACCACATCTCATATCTAAGATATCTGTTATTCGATTTCTGAGGAGCTTTTGATTATGAGTATTACCATGTTCTTCATTCTCCAAATAATACGATATTTTCGTTATATACCATAGGAAAGTAAACACGAGAATTGGCTTCTTTTGAGATTCAATAAAGTGATGTTTGTAGAATTGTGGGTTTTTATTGATTAAGTTAAACCATACCTTGCATACACAACTGAGTCTGCCCAAAGACTTGACAGGTAGTTTGCATAGTATCTGCTGAAGTATGTCTTCATGAATATATTCAAAAACACCACTAAACTTCACCTTCTTCTGATGATTATCATGAGAATCGCTAGATTTCACCTTCGCCTTCCTCTTGTTATTATTTAGTAGCATATTTTTCCTTTTCTCTTCTTGCTTTTGTGCAGCCGTAATGTATTTCGTGAATAAGAAATTAAAAGGAAATAGGTTAGGGAATGAGGAATCTTCAGGGGGGTCCACAAGTGAGTTTAGGGGGAGCTTAATGTATTTTGAATTTTGGGGATTTTGAGGAGTGTAAGAGAATATGGGGAGTTTGAGAAGTTTGGTTTTGAGTGTAGGGGGTTTGAGAGACTCTCCCAAAATCTCTACTTTTTTGAGAGATTTGGAATGAGGGAAAAATACACTATAAACTCCCTAGAACTCCCCCAAAAACACCAACTCCTTAACATTCTAATTTTAACGACTAACAGGGAGTTTAAGAGTTTATTTCAAACTCCCCACGACCAGGTTTTAGGGAGTTTGGGGAGACTCTTCTAAACTCTCTACGACTAACGGGATTTCGAGAGACTCCTTGAACTCCCTCACAGCTATAGGGAAAACCTAACTACACCCAACTCCCTTGAGGACTAACACCCAGTTAGGTGTTCGCTAGGGGTTTGCGATTCAACTATCCTTACAATACACGGGTTATGGCCGTGACAGTAAAAAGCCCTAAAAATGTACCCTTAAGATTGAGGAGTATTCTTGTAATAAATTAGATAATTACTTAAGTGGTCTTAGGATTTCAGTCTCTATTCACGAATAATTGGCTGAAAGGTATTTTTACTCTTGAGCTGTTGTATGGTTCATTCATTCAATTGAAGATTCCGAATAAAAAGATTGATCGTAGCATGTTTAGATAAGCAGAGGTGTTTCTATTTAATTATATTTATATTGAAAACTAATTTCTAATTGTTTTAAAAGACAAAAAGTGGAGATTGGATGAAAATTGGCGATATTCAAGAAGAGATAAAGAGAATTGTATCCATAGGTTGTAAATAATATGATTGATAATAATAATGTTTAAGAGTCGTTCCTGTAAGACAATCCTATACCTTTTTATATAGGCTACTAGGTTGATACCTAAGATAACTCAGAATTCTAAATAAAGAAAACATTAAATAAGGAAATAACAATAACTAGTTACCTACTAGGAAGATGTCCTACATCAAGCAACGAATCCGACTAATTTACATCTCCTACTAATCAGGAGGTGCCATTACATTGTAAGGCTCAAAAACCTAATTTAGGCCCATTACATCTCGAAGCTAATTTACATCCTACTTGCACCCTCAATCAGCAGCTAGCTCCAAACCTAATTTAAGCCCAAAATAAATTTTCTTATATTTACAAGCCCATTTTGCTTATTTGCAACCCCTAAAAAAATTGTATCCCAAACATATTTTTGCACCTATCCGAAATTTTTATCTTTATTTGCTCCTAATTTATCCATAAGCATGCATGCACGGTTTTGTAGTTGTTATATTCCATGGCTTCATAAACAAAGTTTTTATTACGTGTTAAACAACAAGTAGAAGTCAAAATTAATGGTTCATGCCCATAGGACAATGCCCGCACCCTTCCTAGGTCCATCAGCAACTTAAGAGCGTGTTTTGAATCACTCGCAAAAATGATGTTGCGTCCATTTCTTCTCGGTTGATGTTTATGCCAGTCTTTGTTTTAGAATCTATTAGGCGGTAGGGTTGGGGCTTAAAATACTAATTGCAACCTAAATGTGATAGAGGGAGACCTAATCTATGTAAAATATTAAAAATATCCTTACGCTTAAATAAAAAAAAATCTAACTATTTAAATCAATTATCTTCTCCTCCTTCTCCTTTTCTTAATCATATATCATGATGAACATCATGATCATCGTGATGATTATCACCATAAAAATAACTTAAATCTATTATTCTTCTTCCTTTTTTTTTCTTCTCCATCGCATCACGATATCATAAAAATAAAAATTTAAGAAAACCCACCATTTATCTTTGCTTTTGATTGCCAAAAAGCTTCGATTCGATTAAATTAGAGTTAAAATAAATAAATTTATGAAAATGCTTACGGCTGGGAGTTCTTAATTTCTCAACCGTAAATCATACTTTACGTCTTAGAAAATAGGATTTCCTAGCCGTAACGGTTTGGACAATTAAAACTCACGGTAGTAAAATGTTGTTCTGATTGCAGTTAGGATTTCTTAACCGTAAGTGATTCTGATTATCACGATAAGGAAAAAAAACAGAGGTTGAGTTTCGGTCAGGAAATACTTACGGCTAGGAAGCCGATATTTTCTTCACTTACGGCTAGAAGTTCATCATTTCCTAGCCGTAAGTTGAGAAAAAAATGCAAAATGAATATTTGAAGTAAGTTCTATACCCAATCTCAAAATGAATAATGAGTATATGTATCACTTTATACTGGAATTTAAATAGAGTATAAGTTCATACTCGATTTGTAATGGGTATGGTTTTATCAGGTTCCAAAATCATAACGTTTATACTCTATTTCAAAATGAGTATAAAGTTATCTGCGATTTCAAAATGATCTGAGCTATAAACGATTTGAAAATGAGTATAAGTTAATACTCGATTTTAAAATGAGTATCACTTTATACTTGATTCAAAAAGAGTACAAGGTTATACTCGATTTAAGATTGTGTATGAAGTGAAACTAATTCTGAGGGATCTACTCATTTTATGAGTATCAGTATGTACTCAACCTTAAAACGAGTTCAACTATATACAAATTATTCATATAGAGTAGGTTAGCCATCATAATATAGTGTTCCCATAACATGTGAGCTGGTAATGCCATTCCCCAGCACACATTGAACTGCTTGCAACACAGACTCGGATCCAACCAGCGTCAAACAGATGTTCAACATCCACACTGGTAAGGCTATCCCACACCATGCTGGAGAGTGGAGCTCAACATGGGCTCTTTGACTTTGGAAATGGAAGGCTCCAGTTCTTCCTCTCATTTTAGTAAAAACAGGGGTCTCTCTCCACTATCAGCATTACCGCAGTGAGCATGGCATGCTTCCTCGTTGGAACAAACACTAGTGCAGGTTTTCCGTTCCTTGCATGTTGGACGATGGCAGTATAGGTTGGTCTTGTCATGACTTGCATTAGTTATGTCCACTCCTTGAATGTGTATGTCCAGTGGAATGGGACCAACACTTGGGGGGAAAGGAGTTGCACCTATCCACTCCCCAAGATCTTTTGCATATGCCAATGAAGTTGATAGTGCTATTATGCGAATCCTGTTCTCATTCAGACTTGCAATATATCTCATGAATCAGCCAGCCACTTCCTCAATCTTCATTTATCAGCGGACCTCTCCTCACCCTGTCTCTATCCTTGAATCTATCGCTACTCTCGTCTTCTAATCACCTAGCTTCTTCTATAATACTTTTCTCCATGTTCTTTTGTCGTTCTTCAGCAGTTTCTCTGGCGGCACACAAATGTTCAAGAATGGATGCTAAGTGAGGACCCAATCCCATCATTTCTTCCTGGTCTATTTCCCTTGCAATGAACAGTAATTTCTACTTTGACCATCTCACCAACTGTAATTTCTACTTCCCATGCAAAATCTACCAATCCGCAGATGTCTATAGTCATTTATCTCGTCTCCTTCCTTTCACTCTTGAGCTCCACCAAGTTCTTCACAACCAGCACCACTACTGGCTTTTATCTCAGCCATATCTACCTGCAGATTCAATCCACCATTTACAGTTCAAACAATCAACATCTGCAGACGAACCCCATTTGTTTAATTCTCTACCAGCTGCAACAGTTCATACAAAAACCGAGCATCACTAAACTTCCACCATCATTCTCGGAGACAACCCATTCTTCATATTCTCCAATCCAGGCTCGAGTTCAACTGCCAAATCTCATCGTTCGCCACCATACCCTGTTAACACCACTTCACCATCGCAAGCACGAGAAGACACCACCACAGATGCAACTCAGCTTATAGAAGCTTTCTCCGTCTCGACTACATCACTTTCTTCAGTTCGCATGCATAACTAATTTCTCAAAATGTCCAATGAAGCCCAACTGCAGTCGACTGCTGCTCTCAACCCCATTACTTGGATTTACTTTCTTCCATAAGAAATGAACACCACAGATTGTGGTAGTAGAAGTTGAAACGTCCCATTACTTCACTTGATACTAAGAATGGATGCTATGTATACCATCCCACCAACTGTAATTTCTACTTTGACCATCTCACCACCGTTCCTTACTGAACTGACTACAAAGAAAGTTACATCGCCTACTGTCGGTCCAAGTTTTTTGATGCAATAATATAGAAATTGAACTTTTAATATCTCATGGCTATGAAACGAATCAACATCAGGCATCAATCCATGGAGTATTCGCAACCATCTTCAATTCACAATCAATTTCAGCCTCAACAACTTCATCTTTCATGTACATCCATAATTCTTCTTCAACTTTGGATTTTATTCCATCAAAACCCAATTTCATGCTCACATCGAGAACCCAATATTCCCATCCTTTTGCGACTTCTATTTGATCAAAAAATCAATCGAAACTCGAACCAAAATCAGCATCACCAACTAAACAATCCAAAGTCGAACCAAAATCAGCATCACCAATTAAACCCCAAAATTAACAAAAATCGTATCATCCAATAGCTAATGAATCATAATCATCTACAATACTTGGTGATATTGAAACTTGAATCTTCTGGGTTGAAGATATGAGATGATTTTTGATAGAATCTCCTTTCCTGTTCATAGAGAAACAGAAATTTCTGGTTCTGAAAAAACTTTGTTTGCGTATAAACTTACTCGGGCATTTTAGTCAGTTACAATTAAACATTTTTAGTGATTCTGGGTGAAATTTCCAAATTGGCTATATAAACAGTTTATTTCTGTTTTTTGGCTATATGAACAGTATCTAAAACAAAGAATCTATTTCACCCAGGAATTTTCTGTTTTGGTCTTTTTGACCAATTTTGTGTTTTTTTTTTGATCGATTAATAGAATAGATTAAAAAGCACACAAGCCGTGTGCGAGCGGATACAACAGATAAAGGGCGAAAAACACACAACCAAAAAGCAAAGCTTAACAAAAGGAAATTCTAGGAATTCAAAGAGTGTCAACAAAGGAAACACAACTTGCAAAACCTAAAAAACAAAGAGCAACTTGCAAGTTACAATGTGGATCACTGCCTAAAAACAGTTATCCCTTGCCAACATCTTCTATTATTAGATCATCGTGGACTTTTGCGAGATCGTTGAACAACTGCATCCAATAATCTTAAAGATCGAACAAGAGAGAGGAGAACATAAACGCGGAAGCGTAAAAGACTACATTGATATTAATCTTGGTGGAATACAATCTATTTGATATTTTTGATTGTTTGATTCTTTCTTTCTTACTTACTTACTTACAAATGAATACAACATGTCTATTTATAGGCTACAAAAGAAGAAGAGAACTATGCCTATGGAGGCTAACAACTATGCCTTTGGAGGCTAACAACTATGCATATGGAGGCTAACAACTATGCCTATGGAGGCTTACCAAACCAACTACTAGACAATCTAGTATTCTTTTTTGATTTGTCTAACTCTAGAACACTCATTTTACACATGTTAATTGTCTAACATTGACTCTAGACATCCTAGATATTTCTAGGTTAATTTAGATAGATGTGAACACTTGACTAAGTTGGTGTTGAATATTCAACACTCCCCTCAACACCTACTTTCCAACTTCTCTTTATCGTAGACGTTTCGGTCCCCTTCATAGTTTAAGGATGTTTCTGTCCTCTTCATAGTTTAAGGACGTTTCGGTCTCTTCGGAAGTTTAGGGACATTTGGTCCTCTTCTAAGTTTAGGGACATTTCGGTCCTCTTCGTAGTTTTAGAACATACGGGTTCCATCGTAGTTTAGTGGACATTGCGGTCTCTTCGTAGTTTTTTTAGAACATACGGGTTCCATCGTAGTTTAGTGGACACATTGCGGTCCTCTTCGTTTTCAAGAAATACTTCTTGTACTCTTTGGACAACTCATAGGATTTTCACCCACTTTTGGTTTCTCTATCTCATCACCACTTGTTGATTGCTTCCATTTTCTTCACAATCTTTTTTGTTGTTTCTTCTTCTCTTCTTCTTTTGTTAGGTCATGCTTTTGTTGCGAAAACCTTCACACTTCTTTGATTTTTTTAAGATTCTCTCACAATCTTTCATTTTCAAGCCACCACAAGCTCTAACTATTCTTCTTCTTGCTATATTCTGTTACAATTTTGCCACGCTATCCAGATGTGCCACATTTTCTGGAATTCGTAACAGATTTTAATTTCATGAAATTATTGTCACACTTATGTTTCCACTGATCATCCTTGCATTTAAACAAACATCTTATTCATCTTCTATTTTGTTTGAGGCTTTCGGCCATCTTCAAATAGCTTCAACTTGCTCTCCTATCATGACCATCATCACCGTGAACATCATCCTTGCTTCTTCTTTTTCTTCTTAGAAGCTCTTCGTCACATGCGAAGAAAGTTCCCATAGGCATCATGCTTTTTTTGTTTTTTGTTTTTTCTTGCTTTCTTGAGCGAGCACCACATCTCCTTTGCCACCTTCACGTTCTTTTAGCAAACATCAATCATGGCAGCAACTCATCATCATTTCCTTCATTTGAGTTCTCACGAGTTCTAGCATGCCATCACGCTTCTCTACCTGAGCTCTCATCGGTCTCTCCATTATCGTATCAATGACAAAGCCAAAAACCCGAGCGAAGTTCACCATTCATCTCATTAGCCAGTCCGAAACAGTAACACCATCACTGAGCCATAATTTATCCAAAGCTCACCACAGATTGGCTCCACTGTCTCTCATAACATCCAAGTCGAGCATCATGACCATCATCTTTATCAAACTCGCCACATTAATTGCAATATGAACCGTGACATCATTTCCACCGATGATGATCATCATCCACAACTTAGTGATTTGTTTTCTCGAGCAGCAACCACTCGATATTCATTGTATCTTCTCGGCCTTCTCATCTACTCGAGTTGCAAGTAATGGTGGAGATCATGGAGCCAGGAAAGTGATACTTTACCCAACTTTTCCGGGGTTGTGTTGATCTTTGCACATGGATTTTGTCCATGTTTCTGCAGTCATTGAGCTATTTGGCGTGTTATAAGACAGGTTATCTTTGAGAGGCGTACCAAAGAGAACGTCTGATTTCAAGCATGCCCAGGGATGAGCTCGACACCTTCCATACGGCTAACATCAAGATCGAAGTCGAGTTGGAGGCGAGCCTCCAACTTTAAGTGGGAAGGTCTTAGGCTTTTGAGGGAGTACAACCTCTTGTGCTCAAAGGACTGATGTGAACTTTCGGTCATGGGTATTCCATTGAGGTATCTGTCACGTATCGCCGGTGCACTCATGCGATTCCATATTTGGGGACGACAGAACCACGGCTCCTCATGCACATTCTTTAGGTTGCTTCCATGGCTCTTTTTTCAGCTGACCTTTCGTCACTTCCAAGCCTGACTTCCTACTTTCTTTCGTTGTTAACCTTTTTTTCTTTTCTTTTTCGGCAACTTTCATACGGTCCTCATATCATGTTTTTTTTTTTTTTTTTTTTTGGACAATCAACATGTTTTTTTGATACCACGTTTTTGTGTATCTAAAAACTTAGTTCTACGTACACTTACTTGGGTGGTGAAATCCAACACACATAGTATGACACACATAGCCGCAACCCCCATGTGACACCATCATAACGAGAACTTAAACCTAGTTCCACACGTGTATCTAAGGTTTGTTAAACCTTCTATACTCAACACCATAATGAGAACTTAAACAATAACAACTTATTTTTTTTTTTTTTTTGAGTTTCTCTAGCTCTCTTCCCTCTCCTCTCTCTTCCTCTCACCTTGCTACGATACCATCTTAAAGATCGAACAAGAGAGAGGTGGGAGAACATAAACGCTTTTAAGCGTAAGACTACATTGATATTAATCTTGTGGAATACAATCTTTTTGATATTTTTGATTGTTTGATTCTTTCTTTCTTACTTACTTACAAATGAATACAACATGCCTATTTATAGGCTACAAAAGAAGAAGAGAACTATGCCTATGGAGGCTAACAACTATGCCTTTGGAGGCTAACAACTATGCATATGGAGGCTAACAACTATGCCTATGGAGGCTTACCAAACCAACTACTAGACAATCTAGTATTCTTGTTTGATTTGTCCAGCTACAGAATACTCATTTTACACATGTTAATTGTCTAACATTGACTCTAGACATCCTAGATATTTCTAGGTTAATTTAGATAGATGTGAACACTTGACTAAGTTGGTGTTGAATATTCAACAAATAATACCCGGAAACTCGGTCATGAAATCAGCATGTTATCTGTTGGATTGGTTATGTCAGCTTTTCGCTTAACGGAGTCAAGTTTCATCAATGGCAGATACGTGTAAGAAATTAGACATGTTTTTGTCCATTGCATGCTTGGCAGCACTATTGTATAAGATTTTGAAAGTGAATAATAAGACGATTGTGTGATTAATTGACGGATTAATCGTAAGTTCGGATCACTTTTCAACATTTCTTGAGTAATCATGCATATCTAACAAAATTTGACAAGTTATTAATTATTCGACTACCCTATGGCCTTGTTTTGTAAAATTTATGTCATAAATAGATAAATAATTTTGATATAATAATTTTCAAAATAATTTTTTCTAAACATTTTTTTTTAAATAATTGATTATCTTAGAATGATGATCACGAAAAAGAGAAGAAAGTACAATGATCTATGATTTTTTTTTTTAGTCTTATGTTGTTTTTTCATAAAATTGGTTAAAAAGACCAAAATCAAAATTTTCTGGGTGAAAAGGACAGTTAGATTTTGATACTGTTTAAATGGAAAAAAATTTAAAAATAGGCGGGATGAAACTGGTTACATCCTGCCTATTTTTAAATACTTTTTCTTATTTTTAATTTACACAGGATGCATCCAGTTTCATCCTTGCTATTTTTTTTTGTCTATTTCACCCATAAATTTTTTTACTCCATTTGAACCGTGTTTTAAATTTTTTTGGACAAATGACCCCATTTTCCGTTGTTTTTTTTTTGTCTCTCTTGATAGTTTATAGAAAAATAAAAATAAAAAATTTAATTTGAGTTTCTTAGAAAAAATAATTGATTATACACAAAATTGGTTAAAAATACCAAAATCAACAATTCCTGGGTGAAAAAGATATCTAGATTTTGATACTGTTTAAATGGACAAAAATATAAAAATAGCTAAAATGTAACCAGTTTCATCCTACCTATTTTCAAATACTTTTTCTTATTTTTAATTTATATCTGGATGCATCCAGTTTCATCCTCACTATTTTTTAAGTTTAAGTCAGGATGAATCCAATTTCATCCTTCTTCTTTTTATGTCCATTTCACCCAGAATTTTTTTTACTCGTCCATTTGAACCGTGTTTTAAAAATATTTGGACAAATGACCCATTTTCCGTTGATTATAATAAATTTTCAAAACAACTTTTTTCTGTTTATGAAAATAATGGATTTTTTCAATCTTCCTATAATAAAGAAAAGGGGGAGTTTTCGACCGGAGCACTCTTTTACATGGACCATGAAATTACCCGGATACCCCTATCATAATACTACCCTAGCGAGAAACATTGAGCCCCCTTACGACATTTTTCCTTCCTAATCTAACAGGCGCATGCTCAAATCGACGAACTTCCCCTTAAACAAGGAAAATCCCTAACCTCACCCACCGAAATTGTGAAGCATAATTCAGAAGGAAACTGTAAGTATGCTGTTAAATTGGTTTTTTATTGTTTTCTTCAGTCGCAGTTACAAATTTTGCTCAATCGATCCTTCATATTTCTGGAATTTGGTTTGAGTTATTTGTGTTTGTGAAATGTTGGATTCCTAATTTGTTTTGATTTTTCTTTTTTAATTCCATTATTACCGAAGATTTAGTCATGTTTTTATTTATCAATTTCATTGTTTATATTAATGCCTAACTTTATATTGGTATAGCAGTAGTATGACAGGTAAGAATTTAGTCATCTTTAATATTCTCAAATATGTAGTAATACATGTTTCAGATTCAATCAGTTTGGTGAGTGGGAAGTAGTAATCTTATGAGCAATTTAAGTTGGTTTCAGAATTAAAAAAAAAAAAAACTGTGTCATAATTGAGTGTATTGCTTAATTCTAGCTCCTTAATTACTCATTTAGTTCAGTGTTTTATTGTTGTATTTGGATCTGAAGGTGGAGGCTCAAAATTGTACTGCAGAATTCAGACTCAAAATGGTGCCACTTTATTCCGTCTCTTATGTGGAATTTGATTATAGTGTAGTTAGGTCGATTAGTTATTCTTATCTGCACAATCACGTTGATCAGCTTGCTTAAATTAGAGGATGTAGGTGCAACTGCAATTGATAGAATGACTTAACCAATGGGTATCATAATCTAAACCATCATCGCACTTTCATCATTTTCACTGTCTTCTTTCTAATTAGGTCTGTGCCTATTTTTGGGATCTTAATATATTACTATCCCAATAAGTAATGTATATCTATGTGTTGATTAATTGTTATTTTAGAAGTCATCTGCAAACATGTATTTAGCATAAGTTGGTTTATTATGGAGATGGATGAGCTAATTAATTTTTTGTTTGCAGAGTACCTGTAATTAATGTGTCCATTGATGGTAATGATTTGATTGGTACAGCTCTCTCGAACATGACTATAGCAATGACATTGGAATGTGAAGTCTTAGTCCTCTAAGAAGTAACCCAATGAAAAGTAAGTATAAGTCTTCTATTATGCACAAAGTACTCTTTCATTACGCTGCTCATCGACCACAACGAGACATAAGGCATATTTAAAAATGCCAATGGATTCATTACCACTACAGCAAAAACTGTAACTTAAAACACAACAGGCATATATCTATAGACATCCATTTAGTGAAAATTTATCCATGGGTTCAAGAGCATGCTTTGTTTAGTGATAATGGTAGTGCAAGAAAATTGCTATTGAGTTGATGGTGTAGATGGAAGGAGTTTCGTATTACATCAAGGTGTAATGACAATGTTGCTCCCTTTGTAGCCATTCATAGTTTTGGACTAATGTAGAGAGGTTATTTGTTATTGCAAGAAGTGATGAGGAGGAAATGCACTTACCGACTTACGCAGTACGGCAGTAGTACTTTTTGAAGGAGAAGCTACCTTATGGATATCTTTGTTTTGTGACATAAATCCTAATGAGGCTTGGCTGCAGGGCACTTGGTTTTGAATGATTAAGAGTGGTAATCAATGTCAGGCTAATTTGAGAGGCAAAATCTTCTATTGTCATTTTACTTTATTTTTGTGATTTTTGTGATTTTTTTTGATGTTTTCATCTTCAGATGTCGATCTCAACGTATGTAATATGTTAAGAGTCACGGTTAGGTGTGATGGTGCATTTTTCTGTAGAAATGACATCTCATGGGTCACACCATAGTCAATTAGGCCAATGTACAAGCTTACATTCAATGTTAAATTGCAACTAGCTTTCATTAATAACAACCATTGGAAATAGTTCTAAGGTGGCATTCTTTAATTAGGTGATTCATGACAGGGGATTCACCTTTTGCTCTCTTCCTGGCCACGAGCCATAAGGCCCATAACATGGGCTGATCAGCTTCATATTTCTCTGATTCATGTTTTTGTCTTTTCATTTTTTGTGCATTTTCCGCCTCTGTATAATTTTTAATTTAAAGAAGAGTAAATACTATTAGTGTAAAGAAGAGTAAATAATGCATAAAAAGTAAAATTACTTTGCTAGCAATCGAGGATAAAAATGAAATGTATTAAAGGATGAAACGGCACTCGCACTCGCATCGCGCGTGCTTCTTTGCTAGTTATGATTAAAATAAGCAATTATTATAATGGTTTTCCAAACGCATAAAGAATCCATTATAATCTGCGTAATGTATTATGAGATGATAATCAATTAAAATAATAGTTGCCAAACAACCCCTATATATATCTCGTCGAATTCTCCTTCTTTTCTTTTTCTTCTTTTTTTTGGAAATTTTGTGTTAAGCAGAAAGCACAAGATATAAATAAATGGCGGTATTAACAAAATTGCACCAAAAATGACGAAGAATGAAAATACCATGACTGATTACTAAAAAGAGCATGAAATCTGCCCTACTTGATATGGACCGAAAGCAAGCAACATGAGTAAATATGCCTGGTGTATAATTTTATTTCTACTCATAAATCAGCAGAGAGATATTTAGTTTTTCCAATGTCTCAAAATATCGGAACACATATTCATCAATTTATGCCCACGAGAACAAGAACAAACATCGCAAGTTTCACTATGGTGATTGCTCAAAAAGAAAATGGGTCATATGACCATAGGCCCCTAAGGTTGGTAGCATCGGGATGCTAAACTATGTGTCCGGTGAAAAAGACATAAGATAATTTAGTCATATAGTGTATACCCTTAGCTTTAAACTTTATTCTTAGTTATATCAATTTCTCTCTCCTATTTATTATTTCTCTACAATTTAAAATTAATCATAGAAAGCTCTTAACTTCCAAAACTTGGCTTGATTGGGTATACCAGTTAATTGGGGTACACCCAATAAGACAAAATAGGTCATTTTGAAGTAAAACCAAGCCACCCCTTAACTCTGTATTTTCTAAATGGCTCAAAATAACCCTTGTTTAATTAACACTAAAAATTCTGATTAGGTTAATTAATTGAGTTTAGATTAAAAATTTGAAACTATGAATTTGAGTAATGAAATTTGTGATTGAACTTTGGGCAGCTTTTTGATGAAAAAAAATTGTTTTGAAAAACTTTTGAACGGATATGAAAGCACACTACCTTAAC